>JAKWBI020000008.1:0-239074 GCA_022664585.2 Zalerion maritima
CCCCCCCCCCCCCCCCCCCCCCCCCCCCCCCCCCCCCCCCCCCCCCCCCCCCCCCCCCCCCCCCCCCCCCCAAGACCCAGACCACGAGGAATGGTACGAAAAGAGTCACGATCCATCTCTGCGTTTTCCCCGTGGCAATGGCGGACCCCCCCTTCCTGCCCTCGGTCCATCTCGGGTGCCCACCGGCACAAGGATGGTTTAAGTAGTCATCTCGGAGCGATTGCCATGTGATGCTATTTACTTGTCTACCATCTACGACGAACATTGCACCTGGCATGTGAAGGCAGCGGGGGTGGTACCTTTAGAAGGAGTTTAAAATATTTATTTATTGATTAAAAGAAAAAAAAAAGAAAAAAAAAAAACTGTGGCGGACCCAACAAGAAAACCCGCCCCCCTCCTCTCAACTTGAACGGGGAGGCGGTCAGATGCAGCAATATTCCAGAGGGAAACTCCGAAGCAAGCCGCATGGCTGCTGCAGAGGGAAACCCTAATCGATCGTTTGCTCATTCCGAGTATTTCTGTTGACGGAGAAGACTATTCTGTCCTCCGGACAGGCATCTGAGGAAGGTCAATCCAGAGTTGTATGGAAACGTGTGCAGCTGCTGCCACATATAATTTGCACGCACATCCATCCATCCATCCCCCCACACGTTATGCAAAGCCGCTGGACCTATGTATGTACCTTGTAGCCAATTTCGCCGCCAAAAGGCTGTGCTGCCCTTCTCGCCTCGTGAGTCTAGTTCGGAATATTCTAGATCCAAGAGAGAACTCTAAGAAATCTCGGCATTCCATATGTTCGAGCCCCCAAAGAGAGGAAGAAATTTAAAATCGAGAGAGTCCTGGAAGCGTCTGAGCGGCAGTTAGCCTTCACATCGGTCCATCAGTCCGCCCATCGATCGCAGCTCTGAGGTCGACTCAAACGCTCTCCTTGCAGGAAACTTTGCATGCCACCACCCCTTGGCAGCTGTGGAGGTGTATGACACGAAGGAGGAGAGAAAGAGAAAAGCGTCCGGTGATCGGAGTCCGGTGGGCCTAGTTGTGGAGAACTAATTCACCACCGTCCGCAACCCAGCCTTTAGGAAGACTGTTGGTTGAGATGATCGTCGGCAAGCAGCCTGAGACCTACAGCAATGCCGGCTGTGTGTGTCCTATGTAGAGCTCTACACTAATGTCTAAGATGATGTTCTCCCAGATCATGCTCACTACTGTACTGTGATTGTAGTCCCTTCCCGCCAAGAGCGGACGATCCCGCCCCGGGCTCCATTTTACTTGGTTCCGCGTTTGAGACGCCGTGCGCTCGATGAGGGACGGACGGGTAGGTTGGCGGACTCGGCGACGATGGTGGGACAAGACAATGGGACTCGGAATACAGATACTTGCTTTTTCCCTTCTGTCCGCTTCATCCACCCCGACCCCCTCTCCATCTCCGCCCGTCATCTGTGATGGTCTACATACGCAAGTCTCGCCTCGTTTCTTTACGAAAAAGACGCTAAATGTCGGCTCGGAGTAGCTATAAAAAAGAAAAAAGAAAATACTGGGTATAGACCATGTAGTACTTCTGACATATTTGCTTACCGTGCCGTAGGGCGGTAGGTAGGCGATGCGGGTGGGGATTAAAATGGCATTCAGCAAGAACAAGAGGACACTGCATTCCAAATGCTGAGGCGGCCGGGATATCGCATCGAAGAAATGTTCGGCGGTAGAAGTGGAGAGAACGCGGATTATCGGGTCTGGGAAACGTGACAATCGAACTCTATTTCAATAATTGCGCCATTCTGACGGCCCCCCCCCCCCCCCCCCTCGACACATGGTGTTCGGCATTCGGGGAAGCTCAAGCAACCACCACCTTGCGGCTGTCCCACAATCTGGAATAATTGGATGCCATCTTCACACCCACGAGATGTCGTCCTCACTCCAGTCGGACCTCACCTTGTCATGATCATCCTCGCCTGTTGAGGGATCGTTACAACGGCGTTGTGTGTTGGACTATACGTTGTTACCGCTATCCGAGCAGGCTTTGTTAGCGCAAGCATACGGGTTGTACAGACGTATCCTTCCCCGGGGGGGGGGGGGGCGGGGGGGCAATAGGATCCCAGCAGGGCCAATTCTCGAGCCGCTCTCCGGCGCTGGCACCCGCGTGACCGAATCATCTCAGAAAAAAACACCCGGCCGCTACCGCTGGCTAAGCCAAAGTCGAACACCGAGAGGCGTATCGTAGTCGTCGCCGTCGCCTTCGAGTCTAGTTGCGAGCGGTCGCCAGTGGCCAGCAAATTTCATTCCATCGAAACATCAAAACCGGTCATCCTTCCACTACCGCCATCCGTCTACCCCTCCATCAAGACTCCAATCATGGAGCCGGCCGAACAAACAAGGGAGCTCCAGCCGAAAGAGAGAGAATTGGAGTGGCGTTCGTCTAGGATCCTACATAGCACACGGATCGCTTCCAATTCGAACAATTGGTTTGGGCGGCATTTCCAGGCTTGGATGGGTACCGACTGTCTGGGAACTAGACGAGCTCGGACGCTAAGTACGTAATAAAAACATCTTTGGTGGATAGATGGATGGGGGAGGAAACCAGGCTTCTGAGGGGATTCGGAGGCTGGATGGACTCGGAAGAGTGCTCTTGTTTGCTTTTCCTTGTCATTTATGAGCGGAGAACCGCAACATCCCATCGTGTATTGCGTCGAGTCGAAGAAGGCGCGAGGGAGACTGGAGCGACCGACGGCGAGGCTTTGAGAATGCATCGTGGACGACTCTCATTACTGAGATTGGCGGAGGCTAGATGATTACAATACTCGTAGTGCGGCACCAACCCCGGATTGCTTTCTTTTGGCGCCAGTTCGTGGTTTAGCTGGAGAGACATGGATGTTCCACCCATGTCTTGGCTACTTCTCAATCAGAAATACTGTGCAAAACGGTAGCTGGGCGGTTTTCTTTCAGAATTTTGGTGGCTGGATGTATGGGTGATAATGAGTGGTGATATTGGTGATGGCCAAATAAGACAGGCGGGAAGGGGGAAAGGTTGTTTCTAGAATCAAGAGAGCTGGACGGTAGTTTGTTTTTCTTGCACATTCGGCCATGGGAGCATAGGTTTAAAATACAGTTTCAAGAATGCGAGGGCCTCTACTCAAATCAAAGTCTCTTGCTTCTCCCACCCATTCTGAGGAGGCGTAGAATGATAATAGAAACCAGGCTGTCTGGATGATGGCAAGTCTCACGTCCAGCATACTGAAGTGTCAAGTGAAATACCTATGGATGGTTATCTTTTCAGTCATCGCATTCGTTTTGCATGGCACTACGGCCAACTACCTACTTGGAAGAATCGGCTCTTGAGGTAGTCGTGAAAGGCTGTAAGGCTGTAGAGAGGGAAGTGATGCCAAACTGCTTCAAGAAAAAAAACTTTTGGACCTCCGCAAACCGCTAACGCAGCGAAATGAAACCTGTCGCTAAAATACAGAAGCAGGATGATGGTGTGGTATAAACACTAGAAGTGAAAATAGCAAAAAATTTACATCTCCGTGACACACTTCTACTATTGCTGAAAAGGAAGTGGCCGTCAAACAGAGAAATAAAACATGCCGCTGGACAAGGGTAGGAAACCCAAGTGAATAAATAATGCAGCAAAAACCACCATGACCCTGTTCATCACAGTGTGCCCCAAGTACATATGTATAGGTAGGCAGGGAAAAGAAAATGCAGGAGGCGTGCACTGGACTGTAGAAATATAGCGTAAGCTCGTAAAAATAGTCGTTGCATTATTGCTGTCGAAGGAATCAATAGGCCGCCGTCCCACCGGGTGATGCGTAATGCTCCTAGGGTATCAAAATAATCAATCCTCCGACCGTGACCCGTTCTCGGGTACCACGAAATGCCCCCGTCTCCAACCATATACACATCCCCCCTTCAAGTCCTTGTCCCCCCTCTTTCATCCCCGATCCAGTCGTCGCATAATGCTGCCAATGATCAATTTGGCCATGGTAATAAACCAGGTGGTCCGGCTTCATTAGGCCTCGTTGTGTCCTCGTTTCTCAGGGCATTATTGCGGCATCCTCCCGGCGTGGCCACAATCCCCGAGATCGAAGATTGTAGACCGAGGCAACCCCACATCCCTCATCAGCCACCAAATATTATCCTTCACCTCATGTTGCTGGTGTCGAACGTGAACTGTGTTGGGAACTGCATGCTAGCGCTGAGTCCAAATGGGTCCCAGTCCAGAGAAGGGTCCAGCAGCTGTGTCATGGAGGGATACTGGCCGGGGGGTGCCTGGCTCTGGCCAGCACCAAGTGGTGGGAGATGTGCGACAGAGCCGGCTGTAGTCGTAGAGGCCGGTGTTCCCGTCGTGGGAGAAACCACCATCGGCTGGGGTTCGTTTGCGTAGCCCGCCGGATACGGACCCGGGCCGGGAGTCTCGGCTTCAGGGTCGTCGATCATATCGTTTTGGGCATCGTACTCCTGTTCTGTACTTACGGAATGAACCTAGGACGCCAGAGTTCTATTAAGAGGGGGAGGGGGAAAAGAAAACGGGTCAGCTTGCCTAGTTGCTCTATGTGATTTTGAAATGATGGAGTCGGATAGAACGGCCCGGGGCCACCACCGCCCACCCTAAAGGGTTGGTTGTTGGTCGTCGGAGCCATGGGACGTGTGTTTGCGCCCATCGGCATCGGCTTCATCGGTGTCACTGCTGCACGGAGACCCACAGGTTCTGGTCCCATCGAGGTTGGGCCCATCTGGCTCGTGTAGCCGGGGGTAGCACCAGCGGTCGGCGAGTTTGAGTGGTTGGACGGAGTGGGTTGGCTCTTAGGGGATGCAGCAGACGAGCGGGCGTGGGTAGAAGGCGGTAAGGTGCTGACGCCCGGTTCTATCTTGGGAGCAATGCTCGATGCGGATCGGCGGCTCTGGTGTCTGTTCAGTATGGCTCGGTGGATTGGTGGTGGTTGCACCATATTCTGAGGAACGTGAGTTGGGCCCAGAGTTGGACTTCCAGTTTTGTCGCGAAGCTCAGCTTGGACATCAATACCTGCTCGTTTGTGGTGAAGTGTCAGCTGCCATGCAATGTTTCGATACCTGGGTTTTATGTCACCTTTTTCAAGAAGGATTCGTTCAAGTAACGAGTTTTTGTACCGCAACATGAGGCACTCGTCAGCTGCTGACCGGTGGGCCGCCTGGAGGTTGTGAAGGTTCGACTCGTGGACTCGGATTGTCTCTTCCAGCTGCTTGATGTACTCGGTTCGTCGCTCTCGAAAGGCAGCCTGTGCTTGTCGGTTACGTTGTTTGCGTTCTTCTGAAGTCGCATAAATCTGTTCATAATACAAAACATTCATCTTAGTATAATGTGTCGTCTTTCTTTGCCTTCAAGAACTCGACGCCATCTTGGGAAGGTCCGTGATCCCCATCTTCACATCCTCCCTCCGGCCTCGAGTATCACCATAAAAGGGGAGAGGGTGCAGTACCGGTTTGCGACCGCCTTTGCGCTTTGGTGCTTGTGTCTCTTGTGGGGTTGTCGTGTTGATGCTTGCAGCAGCACTCGTGTTGGTCGTGTGGTTGCTTCCACCTGCGGACTGGTGATGGTGATCATCTTCCGGGCTAGATACCATGGAGTCGTCGCTCTCATCCCTGGTGGGATCCTTCTTGTCGATTGACATCCTGTCTGCCATATCCTTCAAAGAGGAACTGAGGCAGCCGCCGGACACGACAGGTGCCTCAATTTCTTAGCGGATGACGTCGGCGAAGCCTGCTACCGACCCTCCAAGGAGGGAACGTTTGCGATATCTTGAGCTTGTTGGAGGACAGTCGAAAGCTTGCTGTAGCTTATTGCCAGACGAAGAGATGTTTCCCTATGTGGCAGCACTTTCTGAAAGCCTAACCCCTGGTCTTGACTTGTAGGCTGGTTTTGCCAAGCCTAGGTATGTATACTCGGGTGTCCGTCTAAGTCAATAGACGAGTCGATGGCTGCCCTCTGTTTGCGAGTGAGAGCAACAACAACTCACTCGGGCTATAACTCGTAGATGTGAGGCACGAGTAAAGTAGGGCAAAGCCTCTGAGTGAGCCCAGAAAATAGCAATCTCGACTATAACAAGTCCAGGCTTGTATATACGTAAACTGCTTGTCGGTATTCCAGTATGGACAATCTTGTTGTTTTGGAACTGTAGTTGCCGGTGGCTCTCTCGGCAGGTGTCACACAGCAGCAGGGGACCGCGGTGTGGAGTTGGGGTCCTAATGGAGGGGCCGTATACGGGACCGAGTTGTGAATGTGTATGTGAGAGCTTGTATGTATGAGTGCGTGTGTGTTTGTGTGTGTCTGTGTGTGTCTGTGTGTGTCTCTGTCATCAACTCTGAGGTAGTGACAAAAATAATCCGAGAATTGGGTCACCCCAGGAGTGCGTTTCAGCGGGTAGGGTGGCGCCAATCAAGTAATTGGCATCGGGCCTAAAAGGGATCCGATAGTCTGGAACGTCCCTGACGGTATTCCCAGAGATAAGGCAAGATCAGAGCGGTTCCTGAATTCAGGTCGTCCAGATGTAAGGCAGAGTGGAAGAAAAAAGACCAGTCGAGAGTGGTCAGAGATAACGAGTAGAGATGACGAGTAGGTGCGTGTAAAGGAGGGAGCAGAGTGTCGGGTTTTATGTAATGGGAAACTAGAGAAATGCGGGTGGCATCTCAATTTTGACTTTGATGAGCTGCGACTCGCCTGCAAGTCGGCGTGGTGGCCTTGAGAGAGGGGTCCTCGGGGGGCGTGTGCCTTCTAAAATGTTGACAACGAGATACAGCCAGGGGGTTGGCTGCTTCGCTGGGCGGGGAACAGGAATGAGAAGCTAGGGGGTGTATACGACCGAAAATGGGGAATGGGTGGATGGATGATGGTGCGAGGCGATGGGGTCCAAACCGGGGCTAGCAGGACGGTAGCCTTAGCAGGAGGTACGTGCAGCTTGTAGCTGGGTATTGTAGGGGTATTGGCAAGTACCACCAGCTGCAGGTTGGGGCGGCAGGAACAGCGCCTACTAGTAGGGAGTAGTAAGGACCCTAGATGACGGGCCTTTTTACCGCCCGGTACCGTTCCTTCTCGAGAAACGGCCTGCCTCAAACGCCACGCCCATGTATTTCACAACACAATCTTGGACAGTGCGGTCCTCGAAGAAGGTACTTTCCCTTCCAGTCCTGCTACAGTGCCAAACCCTCTTTCCCTCTCATTAGCCTTATTGCTGTTGGTCCTTCTCGTTGGGACGGTGGTGAATCGGAGATGGTGGTTGACAGGTGTGGGGATCCTGCCGTTAATGGTATGGATAATTTCTATAGTTCGGTGGGAAGGAGGGATGATGTATACATACTTTTGTACGTACATACACCAGTATACCACCCACTTCGTTTTCGTTCTTCCCTCATTAGAATACGTGTCGATGGGGCAATGACCTATGCAGGGCTGGTATCCTGGAATTTATGCTTTTTTCCAAGTGAATCTTTCGGTCTCACGGCCGTGTCTAGTTTTGTTGTCTTTTCTGGGGTTGGTTGGCTGGGATGGAAATGATGGCGAAAACCAACGGCGGGAAGTAAGTGAGCCCTGTCGGCTTTTCTCTAGTCGCGTCTTAACGTCCCTGTGCTTCGGCATCACCGGTCTTCTACACCGGCCTTGCTTGTATACCACCCAGGCTCTTGGCCGTATCGGTCGATTTGCAGACTGGGGAGTCCAACCCTCCTTCTCTACTGCATGCAATGCAGCATCGGTGGCGGGAGGGGAATCTAAAAATTTTGTCAATCTCACACTTCAACTTCTTGGATTACATGTACCCTACTTTGCTAAAGCTAATTCCGCACACGCCAACGCCGTTGTGGGATTTCTCGGGGGAGGTAATCGGGGGCAGAAACCAATCGTTCAGTCTGGTACTCAATACGAGTACTGATGCGCAAGAAGGTAAGAGTTGGGGTGAAATTGTACACAATTGTAGAAGCAGGTATCCCTTTCGTGGTAGGTAGGCAATAGAACCCTTCGAGAAGGGGCAACGAGAACATGAAAACACAGGCCTCGGAGAAGGAGGTCGGCGGCGGCTGCCGGAGGGTGTTCATAAGGTAATAGAAACAAGGTACTCCGGAGGTCGTGTGCATTCTCAAACTCCGCATGGTTAGGACCAGACTCCATTTTAATTATTTTTAAACCAAGCCTCCCCCAGCTGTGAGATCAGAGAACGATCGAGCCCTGAGGCTTTTGTTTTGATCTGTATTTAAAAGCTTGCGTCGCCGACGAGACGATCTCGAATGAAACCTGTAACTCGCGAACCCCGTTGAGCCACCAAGAACACCATTTCTCGACTGGGGCACGCGCTTCAACAATTGAAAAATAGAAGGATGCCACTTCATACCAGCTCAGTCTAGGCCTCTGTCGACTCTCCATTTCCTGATGTGTTTCTTTTTCCTACCTGCCCACCTCCTTCCTGCCCTTCTGCCTCTGACGACTGAGGCTTGCTGCTCATATACTATTTCGGATGACGGTCCTCGGGGCTGCAGCCTGGACCTCCATCCATCCATGGACCTGTCTTTCTCCTCGAAGATCGGAGCTGTTTTGACTCGGCTTCCCGACACAATATCTGGACCTCTCTCCAAAATACCCGGCCGGCGGTGAGGATTTCCGACTAAACAAACAGGGCAGCCAGCTTGGGCTTTCGAGAATGAGCACCCATAGACATCACAGGAAGCCTGTGAGCTGGAACTGAGAAGGCGGCTACGGCAACCCCACTGGGAGCACAATAATTGCCTAGTTAGGCAATTCTCGACAACACGGACCACCCTACAACAACTACATAGACAATCTCGAATGTGCCGACAAAAACATCCAGCTTCCACATGGCGATGAGCAGTATGCACAATGCGACTTTTTCACTACGCCAAAGCCCATCCTCGAAATACCTAGAAAAAAAACATGAAAAGGGACTGCGGTGTCTGAGGCGGCAGTGGCGGCGGCAGTCGGCGGCGATGACGAAAATAGTCCTGCCTGGAGTCTTTGGAGGAGCGACGGTTGAGAATATTTGTAGTCCAACTGATGTGGGCGGGATCTGCAGTCTACAATCGGCATGGACAAGATGCCCCGGATGTCCAGTGAGGACCATGTTCGACTTCGCCGCGTACCCTGAATACAAGGCCGGATTGGCACAGCCAAAAGACCCTACCCCCGGCGAACGGTAAGAAGGGGAAAAAAAACAATTTAACGATATGCAGGGCGGCAGCCAAAGCAAGCTGTGCTAGGTGCATGGGTCCGCCGAGGGGGACAGACGATGTCTGTCTCTTCCGTCGAAAATCTCTCAGGCTCTCAGCTGCTCCAGTCACACCTCGACGAAACATACATCATATTCTTCATTCGAGAACACCCCCTCAGGCAGCCAACGAGCCTGGGGTTTCGTCCTTTGCCAAAGCTTGGTGGTGGGGGAAATCATGCTTGCGAAATAGGGTTGGTTGGCGGGATGGCGTTATTGTTTGGTGATGTCGAATGGCCAAAAGGGGTGCGAGATCGGTCTCACCGGCGGGGTAACCTATTTTCTCGCTGATGGCACCTCCATACACACTCGGTGGAGGTGGAGATGGACGCCACCTCGACGGAAACAGGATCGGGACCGGCTCAGCAACGGCAAAAATGGGATGATGACTAGAAATTCCGCTGGGACAACAAGCACAACAATCTAGAGGCACGCAACCTTCTCGCCTAGGGCTACCGACACCGAATATGGCTCGTTGTACGGAAGACGCCATTCGGAGTACTTGGGGAGAGATACCGTTGGAATTGCGCAACGCGAGGCGATCCCGAGTGTGGGATACCCGTCCGACCAGCCAAGGGCCCCAAAAAAGACCCGCAGGATGGAGCACTCAACTACGGAGTATATTGCGGCGCCTTGTTTACCAACTGGATGCTGACTGGCAGCCGCCGTAGGACAGTGCCAAACTAGTGAACAAATCCTCTGGCTGTGGTTGAGTGGAGCGGAGCCACGTTCAATTCTTTGCGCCAGCGCCGCTCCTCCTCTCCCCAACCCACGAGTTTATTTTTTTCATTTTTTTTCATGATCAGCTGAGCACATTTTGACAGGCACTCCAACCAGTATTTCAGCGCCAACACACAGAGACACTGTATAAGTATTCTCTAGTACCCCTCACTTCCCTGGTTCCGCCTTCGCTTAGCTCATGATTTTCTGGGAGGGAGGTGCAGGTGGATGATGGATGTACATCCGGGTACATTTCAATGTGTCCTGGTAGCCTCCGATGTATCTTGGCGACAAGATCTTCACACTCCCCGACGCCCTTAGGAACTGACCGGGCTAACTCCCCCAGCAGCACAATCCGTGTTCACCGGATCATCATGACAACAAAACAAAATATCGAAGAATTTACACAGCATACTTTTCTTCTTCTTTGGCTATCCAATCTCGGGCATCCCACTGTCCGTCGCGTTGTGGTATCCCGTTCAGCGGGAACTACATATGAGCGTGCAAAGCGTTCACATTCACGCGCTACCGTTAATCCATACTTACAATATGCCCATTGCTGATGTTGCCGTCCCGGTTAAAGTACGGTGAGTACGTATGATGGCTTCGGCTGAGCTAGCTTGAAAAATACTTTCTTCTTCCATTTGAATGATCCTTCTTCATGGCGATCAACCCTGGGAAAGACTCAAGAGCTGAACCCCCTGCCAGAAGCGAAGCAGTTACAGAATGTATGTAAACTGCCGTGGACCACGGAGAACTGAGGGGTACAGGGTTTGTCACTTTGTGTCCTGAATGTAACCAGCACTGCGCACGCACGGGACCATATGAAAGCCGTGCTGAGCAACTTGGGGTCGTCATGATCCCTGCGACGATTTTAGCATCTCCGAGGGGCTATGCGCCATGTCCGGTTGGCGGTACCCATTTCATCGGGTCACCAAACAGATGATGAGAGGTGACGTCTTGATGTGCATCAGCAAAAGAATATCAACATCTGTATCCGTGTTTGTTCTACATACATACCATTGAAAATTTTCCTTCTAGTTGAAGTATGTCAAGTAGCGATTATACGCAAGGCTTGACGAAGAATGGTGGTAGGTCGCGCAGACCAGCAGAAGACCGCAAGTCAAGCCCAGACAAAGATTCGAGAAAGCCGCCCCCGCATTGCAGACCCTGGAGAACAAGACATTCACCGCAATATGTGTCAAGGGAATAAATCAGGCCCAAGGGTTTCCGCTTGAGGTGTGTCAGAATAGAACCGCCTTACTGCATACCAGTATGTATCAGAATGCCTAGGGTCACTAGGTCGTGGTGGACCAGCAGTAAAAAATCGGTGTCCAAAGTTAAACGGGCTGCAAGACTAGCTATTTTCTGGAGAAGTCCAAAAGCCATGTATACTTACCGCCATAGCTTGATAAGGAAATGGCATATTACTCCCGCGAACATCGATATCTGAAATTGGTTGGTTTGCTGGTCTCTTGGTCCATAGATGGAACATGTTAGGCTAGGCAACACCTTGATGTAAACCATTCCTGTGCGCATTGCTGAGGCTCACACATCATCTCCCCAAGTCTATCCTTCTTATTATTGGAACGCTTTCCTGGAATGGCACATACATACATACTCAAAGCACCAATAAGTAAGAAGGCTTTTAATAATAATAGATAAATGTGCGGAATTATCAGGCTTGATCTGTTGTCGTCCGTGTTTGCCTACCCCGGCCGTACTTGCTTTCGCGAGTGTGCCAGCAAGGTCTAGAGGAGGCGGCCAGGGAAAATATACTGGTAGGGTGATGATGGCGAAGAAATGGTACTTTGGGGTTGAACTGGGCGAGGTAGCGGATGTTGATTGGTCCCCGAGGTGGGCCAGGATAGAGACCATCGGGTTTGTGGCACCTTTAGAATTTTTCTAGAAGGACTCTAGAAAGGAAGGAGCTTCTATTTGGCTTCTAGCGTGGCGCCACTGGCCCTTTCCGTTGGCCACAGCTCCCTGCTAGCGTCCCCGCTTTCCATATTCCTTGGTTCCGCATCCCACGCTGGATTCTGTCACATCCACCTTTGCTGCAACTATGCCAGTTCTGTGAAGTGTTTGCTCCATTTCGGAGAGGCCTTCCCAACAATCTTTGCAGGCAAGCACAACCCACCAACCCAACCGCCAGCCGCCGCGTCGGTGACGTTGCTTCCGACAGAGTATGAGCGCGACAGTCCACATTGTAGGTGTGTAATCCGGCAATCCGATCGGCCATCAATGACCATCGTAGGATGCTTCTCCGTGCCTCCCCGTCCATCATTTCTGGCCTGCCAGCTGCTTCGTTCCCCCAGGCTGCATGCCGGTACCTGAGAGTGAAAACCCGCTAAGGCGAGCGGTGGCACCATTGCTGGCTTGCCTCGATCTTGCAGGTGGATGTAAACAAAAAAGCAAAACCCCTCAACCCCATAAACACTCTTCGAAACCCCTTCTCAGGGGCAACGCAGCTGGCGGCAAGGAGGGCAAGCCGAAGGTTGTTGCTCTTGCTCTACGCAGGTACCCTTTTGAGTTGTGGTCGATTCTGGGAAACTAACCGGCGGCATCGAATCGAATATGGGCCCCATCGTTGCAGCTGTCATACCGAGCGAGTGCGAGGGCTGATGTTCTTCCACATTTGGTTACGCACTACGTGCTAGCGAAGTCGCTTGTCGACTACTGAGCGTCCCAAGCGGCGATCAATGACCATCCCTTCATCAATCCGAACCAACTAGCCCTGTGAAGCCACTCCGGATTCCGGCACCTTTGTGATATTTTTGGTTAACCAACAGCAGGGCTAGGTGTACCGCTGCAGCTCTTGCTTCCCACCTGTAGATTCGGGTATAGCCTCATCCTCAGCCGACACAATATTCCCCGCTCCTAATTTACGTCTAGCTGTCGTCATACGCAAAGACTCCTTCTTGGATCTCTCGCTACTACGAGTTAAAACAACCCCGGAACGGTGCTTGATCCAGGAGGGTCGGACCCCCATAATACCCTCTTCCCATTTGACATCGCGCACCTCCGCAACTGACCTGCTCATCCTGGAACGGCTACTTACCTTGGGCGGTATTCTTCATTCCCCCACACTCAAAGCACATGGGTGTGAAGCAATCTCCTTTCTCGAAACATCGACCACCGCCTTTTTTATTCCATTTCGTTCCTTCCGACTTCGCAATCACCAAGATCCCTACCTACCTGCCTGCTCGACCTTCCTGCAACCACAGTGATCACCCACCCTTCCTAGATGGATGTTTGAGTCGTAGCCCTGACCTGAACCTATCTGGTTTCATGGACCCCAGAAGGTTTTGCTGAGTTGACGAATAGCTGTGATATTTCTCGCCTAGCTACACACCCATATCTTCCTTGGCCCCAGCCCACTCTTAAGAGTGAGTGATATATGTCGTCCCTAGACTTTCCCCCTTCGGACTCGCCGTTCACCGGGTACGCACGCGCGCACAAATTCACAGCGCATACCCGACCGCTCTATTCACTCATATACACGACAATGAATGCGTTGGCGACCTTAGCTCCGCCCTTCCCCTCCTCTTGACACCCGATAATAAATGAGTCGCTGCGGCTCCTGTCCACCTATAGAAATCAGGCATGCGCCCGCCGTCGGTGACCTTGCGGCTGTGGAGTAGTGAGTATGGGGAGAGCGAGAGAGATCCAGGGCGAAACCCTCGATTCGGCGTACATACCGCCTCACGTAACCGAGAGACAGGTTACGGCTGAGTCTAGAAGCTACGGATAGGACTACACCCCCCTTCTAGCTAGGTGCCTTCATTTCCATCATTATGATCATCATGATGCCGTTGGGAGAAGCTAGGGAAGAAGAAAATAAGGCACAGTCAAGGGGTAGCCGCGAAGTCTTTCACGCTGAGAACGGAGGTAGTGTAGGTCCTAAATGACAATTGAAGGATGAGAATGGAGCTTCCCAAGCATTGTGTTGAGACCAACATGGTCTACGAGTAGAGATGGGTATGCCAAGGCAATACCGTGATTCCCATCAGTTGGTCCCAAGGGGATCCACACTCACTTCCAGACAGTAAGATTCTGCGGGAATTTCCTTGGTCCTCCGCTAGCCATGGGGTAATTGGCCTCGTGGACTCGCAAGGCGAGATTTCCGCGCTTCCCATCAGCTTCACAGATTGAGGCAATGGCTGTATATTTGCCGATCATTATATTATGCATCTATACAGCCTCGTCTTTTCTTGCGGCGTGGACCTGGGACGCGACTCTGTATCATGAGCTTTCGAGCAGACCCTGAAGCAAGCACTATTATGCCATCTAGGGTAGGTGTCTGGTGAGACCCCGTACTGGTGAGCACTGTATTATTCTTATGAATGAAAGCAACGGCTGTTGTGGTCGCTGTAGCGGTGACATGCTGGCTCGAGGGAAAATATATTAGTGTACTCCATGTATTAGATTCGGGATAGCTATACGAACGATCAGATAGACTTTAGTCATTCCATACTACTTTACACCATTTACGACATGACCGTATTATATATCCCTCCTTTTAATACACGGTGGTCTACAATTTTTCAATGGTCAGATATTCAATTTCCCCTCTGCTTAAGTGTCTCTCAAACTCCAAGGTTAAAAAATATTGCGAGGAGCGCAGTCTGGCTACAGATATCCACACAAGCTTGCATGGAAACCTTCAATAACCTTGGTTCATTGAAGTCACGGTGGTGATGAAGGTTTACCACTGTAAACTTAGCTGCACAGAATACATACCTGCAGCAGCACGCATACACATTCATCGTACAAACTCTATATATGTTTTCTTTTGGCTCATATTGATCCACTGTGTTACTCTTACTAGCTACGGATTAGTTTTGCATAAGCCTGAGCTTGGAAGCTTTCCTGCAAAAGCATATTGAAGGTTTAGTTAGGTCAGCCCATCGACCGTAAAATTGAAATCGTTGATATCACATTTGCCAAAGTCTTTTGGACTCGAGATTGGGTGAGAGGTCCAAGCAAGAATTTAGGAGAACTTACAATATATATCTCCCTAGCACCGGTGTCCGTGAAGATTAAAATGTTGTCTGGTGTACCGCCCTTTTTCTTCTTCACATTCCTATTTGAAAAAATCACAATATTCTGCTGCCCTCAGTAGAAGCATACATGATCCCGAAAGGAAGAATAGGCTTATGGGTATATAGTAAACCATATCTCAAGGTCCCAGAGACTTACTCATGAAGAAGTTCATAGTTTTATGTTAGAAGCAACATGGATAATTTTTGATGGCCTTGCTATGTGAGAATGTGTATTTGATTTCCAGAGAAGAGGTCCTTCCGAAGCAGAAACTCTGCACATTATATTTATTATTTCTACGCACTTTGCTACCGATTCTACCCAGAGTATGCGCGATGAGCTTCCTAGAAAATCTCTTAAGGCTCTGACGTCAATAGTGCGGGCTACGTTCAAGCAGAAAAACCTAATTTTGGTGGCTAGCTCATGGGAGACATAGGACATGCCGGATCGGACCTATTGGATGACTCCAGGGAATTGATCTGTATGCATTTGGTTGTACAAGACCTTAGGGCTGGTTGGCAAGCGAGCATTGGAGTAGTAGGGGCTTACACGCATGCCAAGCCATGACAAGTAGCCATCTACCTACATACGCTATCTGCCCATGGAGCATACCAGCTGGAAGTAGGCGTCCCGGGCCCACTGTACCTGTATGGGTCATGTATCGGAGCTAATGAACAGAAGAGTGGGAGAAGACAATAGGGAAATGGAGGGTAGAACAGGTGCATGATCTCGAATATCTCACTCTCTTCTTCGCTCTCCAGGGAGGTTGAAGCCTGGGAAACAATGTCCCAGAATCCCAGCAGCCTTGGGCAAGCTCATGCCGCGTATACTACAGCCTGTGACCTATGCACGTGATTTTGCTACCAGTTGAAGCTCTACATGGGCATTGCACCTTCAGTTGGAGCTTGGGCCAGCGGCAGGAATTCCGCAATTTGATTGGCTGACTTCACCGGGATGTAAACAAATGACGGCACCCGTCCAAGAAACCGCGTTTCGCTCCGACATCTTCTTTGACTTTCAAGCTGACCTCATCCAGCAACACCGGAACAGAAACACAGCATCTTTCTGCAAAACACTCGAACGCCTCAGAACAAATCCTTTGATAATTTAAACATCAGACAAGAGCACTCCCACATAGCAAACCGCCATCATGTCTCCCGTACGCCGTCGATCTGCTCGACTGGCAAGCACGTCCAAGGTTAGTCCTTTTCTCTCCATCATTGTCCCCTGCCGTCTCGCGACTAGCAAGCGACCTGTAGCTATGCTGGCGGATTTCGATAGCACATTTTGGTGGAGTGGTGAGACAAGCTCTAGGAGCTTCTATCACTTAACTACACTACGCTGCCTCGTGCTCGATGCCTCATACAAGTAAACAAACCCAATTGACGGGCTTCAACACCACGTCGGCTGACATGAGCAAATCTAGCCGGCCAAGAAAATCATGATGCCAAACTTGGACTCTCTAAAGGAGCAAGACGAAGCTCCACATTCTCCCACGCCGCAACCCAAGCGCACCAAGAAGCAAGCCGAGGTTGTCTCGTCACCAATGCCAGTGCCTCACACACCCTCCCATTCTTCCCCGGCAAAGCCTCCCAAGTCCGAGATGCACCCTAGCAAGGCCCATCGGCCTACCGCACCCCCTTCCTCCGGATTCAGGCTTGGTTTCACAGATGTCGATAAGAGCAAGCCTGCCAATCGACCTGACATGGTTCAGAACACGCCGACTAAGGCTATAGCGCCGTCCGGCGACTTCACCTTTCGCATGTCGCGTCCCGATGCCGACTTGGGTCTAGGACCCGAGGCTCAGCGCATGATGGAGCAGATTCGCGAAGAAGCTAAGAAGATTAAAGCAGAACTGGCTGATAAGCGCGAAGCCTCAGGCGAAGATGGCGCCCGCAAGATTGCTCAGCCCAAGGGCAAAACAAACAGGTATAGTGCCGTGCACATCGCCGAGTTCAAGAAGATGGACTCGATCGCAAACCACCCATCGGCATTCCGCGCCAATCCCAACCGTATCACCCCTATTAAACCCGTGAATCTCAAGCGCACCAAGTCGAAGGCCAACCTAGACGACGATGGCTCGTCTCCTACCAAGTCCTCCCCCGTCAAGCACTTTGCGCCACTACCTGCCACGGTTTCCGCCAAGAGAAATACCAAGTCTCCGTCAGACACAACATCCAGCGAAGAACCGGCCGCTCCCGTCAAGCGAGTCAAAAAGCAGTTGGAAGACGATGTCTCGGCCAACCGCCCCGTGTCTAGTGATGGCAGCAACATTCCCCGACCGGCATCTCGCGGAAACCCCTCTGTTGTGCCGCGCGCGCATTCGACCCTGTCAGCGCATCTCATGACTCCCACGACGGCTTCTCTTGCCCGTGCTTCTAGCATGAGGACTCCTGGAGTCTTGATGAAGTCTCCTTCCAAATCGAACTTGTCGGGTATTCCCAAGTCCACCAGCACCGTCAACCTAGTATCCGAGAAAAAGAAGCATGAGGCTGTCAAGCCTGCGTATCCCAGCAGCAAGGGGGCGAGCCCTATCGGAAAGTTTGCTAGGATGAAGTCGCTGTTTCGCAGTAAGGCAAGCCCAGAGAAGAGCAAGAGTACTCTCCCGACTGCTGCTCAAGGCACTTTCTCAAAAACTCCAAGTCAGCGCAAACTCCAGAATGATCTTCCTGCTGTTCCCAAAACTACCCCTGGTCGACGTTTCAACGATCGACCCGCCTTTACCCCAGAGACACAGCGCGCAGCTCTCAATATGAACACGCCATCTCCCATCAAGTCGAGTCTTCCCAAGGCTGTTGGCCTTGGCAGTACTGCTGGGAAGCCCAAGACGGCCGGAGAGCTTCCCTATCCTAACCTTGAGACTGGTTTGATGGACATTGACGAGAACGGGGAAATCCCTCTGTATCCTGATATCTCTTCTAAGGACGACGATGAGGAGACGGGGGACGCAAAAATCCACAAGATGCCCCCAACTGTGCCGGGTACATTTACTTTCCGAAGTGACCATACCATCAACTTTGGAGCTAAGTCGCCTAAGGGCTTTGGAGCTTCCACTGGACAGTCTAGCCTTCGACACGTGCGGCCCTCCATTATGCCGAAGAGCGACATGCCTGGAAGCTTCCCGATGCCTAATTCTATCGCCGTTGTAAGTCCCAACAAGGAGAATGACGAGCCCACTCGTCTCTTGTCCGGTATTCCCCACGGAGTGCAGAACAAGAAGCGCCACAGAGCTAGCTGGGACGACGAGGAGGAGGAAGAGCGTGAAGCTGCTGCCCGCGCTTCCAAGAAGGTTAGACGCAACGTTCCCGAGGGCGATGCTCTTCTTGCTCCCAGGCTTCTCAGCGAGAAGAAGACGAAGATAGCATCGCCCACTAAGGCTCTCACCGCGCCCACCCCTTCTCCTCTGAAGAAGCGCAACATGATCAGCATGTCGAGATTGAACATGCTTGCTCGCCCCAAGAACAAGCAGTAATTGGGATCAGTCAAGGTGGTCTTCCGTCTCGTTAGATTCACCGTTTTCACGATACTACACGCATTATGTTGCCACACCACACGACGGTGGCTATCGACGCTGTACACTATTCATATTTTGGTACTCTACGGCAAGGCTGCTGGCATGCATTGTTTTTCTCACCCACTTGATGGACACGGCTTTCGGTATCTGTATAAAGTTGGGACGCAGGATATTACCCTCCTTGCCATGAAGCGGAGTCTGCTTGTGAGCTGTCAACCATATACTGACGCTGCGTCGTGTTGTGTCGCGGATGTTTGGCCGCGGAACTTCGGGGTTCGATCCTTGTACAACTAGCATTGTAATTTTTACTTTCCTGCTTTCGTTCGGGCCCATGGGGATGGTCTAGCTCTTTTTCCTCGTGGAGCAGACCGTGTTTTCCTGGTAACGGTTAATTGTTTTTGGTCGGGGTTTGTATACTGGAGTTTTCATCGTTGGCGACATTCAGATTGCATCCAGGCGCCGCGTCGTTTTCTTATTTTACGGTGTACGGGTTTTGGGCATTTCTGGAACAGACTACATCTGATTTCTTGATCTGCTCCCTTCGATTTGAGGGGAGCCAAAATTGATGAAAAGTTTTTTCTTATATTCATTTCTTCCCGACTTGACTAGGAGTGAGTGGCTGTCTGTCGTGATACTAGCAAGTTCTCATGCTATGACTCCAAATATCTTCAGCGCGAGGTATACAGCATAATTGTATATGGAATCAGATCCTTCCTTAGCTTAGGTTCCGTTCGCCCAACGGCAATGGCAGGCAGGACATGAGCAGTCTCGGTGAAGATCGAAGGGAGGGCAGGGTGTAGATTAGTAGGGCTGAACAGTGTGGGGAAGACATGACGCCATCCAATTGGCCCGGCTCGTTAAACCGCATACATAGGATCGCCACTCAGCCATTCAGGGGTCCGTGCCGGAGCGTCTTGCTGCATCCCCCGTTCTCTCAATTGAGCTTTCAGGCTCGCTCGTTAAACTTCCCCACCCCACCACGGAGCTCGTCGTAACCACCACTTTCGGTATTGTTTTAATATCCCTACCCATCAGTGAAGAACACAACTTTCATTAATAGACTCGGACCTTTTTTGTTTGACCGCCAAAACCGAACTACGTCCGCGGGTACGTCTGACCATCAGCCGGCTGCCACTCTCATCCAAGAACGCAGACGTCTACTACTATTACGAAGCAAGCGGAACTCAGCGAACAAACTATTCTGCACTTAATAGTTGCTACCGATTGTGATTAAACACGTCGTTCGGTCAACCACACCACTATCGCAGACAGTGGCAGGTCGTAGAACCTCACCACGGGAGACAGCCTAGCTGAAAGAAGTGGCTGAAGCTCAAGCAAGGACCAAGGGTTACGGGACGGGACAAGACCCGAGAAATCTTTGGCCTCGGGGGGTTTTCTTCAACTCCCTCCATCCATATTCTACTTCTCCAAACGCCTTTTAGAGGGAGCCAGAACAGGACAAAGCGAAGAAACGAGAAACGCAAACACACAACACACACAGAGTCAGTACCCACGTCGACTAGCACCACCACATATTGTCACCCACCGCCACAACTGTCCATCATAGGACGAGGGGAAAAGCTCGAGGGCAAGGGTGAAGCCCCAGTCGACATCCCGCCGCTGCCACGTTCAGTCAAGCCTTTTCTTCGTTCAAGTTCACACCCACCTCAAACTCTCCCAGAAGGGTCGCCGCCGCCACCGCCGCTGCCGGAACAACAAGGACGACGACGAATAGTACGACTACGTGTACAACCACCACAAAAACCAGCAGCAGCAGCAGCAAAAGAAGAAGAAGAAGAAGAGAGACCGCCATCCCCACCACCTCTCCCACCTCCGTCAGAAGCGCCGTCAGGATAGGGTACCGCAACAGCAGCAACGGTAGCGGAGAAAGCAGAGACAGTAGAGGCAGAGACACAGGCAACAGGCACAATGGCACCCCGACCGCAGGAAAGATACACCCACGACGACGTCGAGAGGATGATCAAGGACATAATATCCCGCCTCTACCACATAATGGTGCAGACCTCAGGGTACGACACTGGAGGCAGGCCGACCAAGGATGTGCTTGCTAATGAAATGTATGTATCACAACCTGATGCTCACCACCAGCTCACCACCAGCTCGCCCCCGCTCCACCCGCCCCTCGCTCTCGCCCGCTGCGCTGATACATGTTTTATGTACATCATACTCACTTACGCTAACCCCAACTCCTACTCCCAAACATAGAAAAGCCCTCTCCTCATCCCTCTCCCAACTCACTATCTCCGTATCCCCCTCTCCGGAAAGTCTAAACCAGCCTCCCACTTCGGGCTCTGGCCCTAGCAGCAACCCGGCACCCGCAATGCTCCCCTCCATACCCAGGGACCTCATCGAGTACATCGAAAACTCGCGAAATCCCGACATCTACACTCGCGAGTTCGTCGAGCTCGCCCGCCGCTGGAACCAGATCATGCGCGGAAAGCTGAACGCCTTCTCCACCTTCACGGACGAGCTGGCCGACGCTATCACGAGCGCCATGCCCGAGCTCGCGGGAGACGTCCAGAGGATCCTCGCTGCCACTTCATCAGCACCGCCGGGAGGAGGAGCGGAATCCGGTCCTCTTAGGAGTACGTCGGGGAATGCTAACGGCAACGGGATTGGCAATGGGACGGTCTAATACCTGGTCCATGTCAAGGCCCGTAGCTGTGAGGCGAGAAGCGAAATTGATACGTCGATTTGGTGGCTACTTACCTGCACTGGATGCGCCGTGAGATAGACGGCCTGTCAACAGCCAGCTTAAATTCAGTTCGATCATGCCCTTATTTTAGAACAGTCTTGCACATGTGGTACTGGCCAGCAAGAGGTGAATCACGGAAGTGTATGTAGCAAAGCGAAGTATCAAGATTGTTCTACCTAGATATCACAAGAACCATGCAATCCCATGTCAGAGTCTGGCAAACACCTAATCACGAGGAAAAAGTAAGGTCGAACGCCCCGGGTGCCCTTGCACAACTGAATGAGAAACCGAAGCCTAACTTTTTGAAATTCTCTTGTTTGCTTATCTCTGATCGTCGTAGGCATAAAATAGCCGAGTTGCGGATACACCTCTTGTTCCGCTTAATCCTTTTCAGTTCCGTGTCCCATTGCCAAGCCGCTGGCTGGATGACACCCTTGTAGAGGTCAAGGCACTCTCGCCTTTCAAAATTTTGGGCTAGACCTTGGCTAAAGCCAACAGGGCTGAGGCATGTGGTTCATCATGAACATAAATCATGCTCCCAGGGAGGGGAAGGCAGACTGATCCTTTGGGTCGATGGTGGTCTTACCAGGGCCAGCGCTGGGAGGACCTCCGCCGCGTCCGCGACCACCACGAGGAGCACCACGGCTACCACGGAATTCACCGCCACGGCCGCCGCGTCCTCCGCGTCCGCGTCCACCACGACCACCACGCTCCGGTTCAACGAAGCGTTGGTCAATGTCAAGGATCTGCTTGGTCTTGCGCTCACGCTCACGCTTGTTCTTGCCACCGGTTCCCTCAAAGTAAACGTCGTCGTCGTTCTTGGTGAGAGGCTGGGCATTTGCCCACTTCTTGTCGAGCTTGCTGCCCTCGTTGGGCTTGCGCAAGTTGACCTCGGCCTCAAGGGCGGCCTTCTTTGCTGCTTGCTGAGCTTGGTATTCGGCGAAGGAGATGTGCTTCTCTTCCGGCTCGGCGGGTTCGGCGGCGGCGGCATCCTTGGGTTCACCCTCGCCCTCGACGTCGTCCTTCTTTTCAGTCTTAGCCATTTCCTCGCCAGCCTGCTCATCTTTTAGCTCAGCGGTGCCTTCGGCAGCACCCCATGACAATGAAGCCTGCTTTTCAGAGCCGCTGGTATCAAAAGTTTGTTTTTATTTAGCAAACACTGATTTCGGCATAATCTGAACTGGGGAGGGTCTAGAGAATGCTTGTGATTTCTTACCTTGGCATTTGCTTGCTGTGCCTGTCATCCCTGTTGCGGGGATGGCCGGAGCCTCGGCCGCCTCTAACGCGGGCACCGGAGCCACCTCTATGCGGACCACGGTAGGAATCATCGGTGGGTTTGCCGCGGTTGGTGGCGCTTCCGATGTTACGGTCACGGAAGGCTGGTCGAAAAGAGTACAGAGCGTCAGCAAGCCCGATATAAGACCATTAAAGGTGGGGTCACAATAACAAAGCGGGGAAGAAGAATAGAATTTTTCAAACATACCTGCATCATTTCCACTCACACCTCTTCGAGCTCCGCCTGTCGTACCAGCGTCGATCTTAGCGGCTGTCCTGGCATTGCTCTTAGGAACGTCGGAGTCACCATCGTTCTCACCTCCTACGATATGGTCAGCGAGATAAAACTTGGGTTGGAAACTATATTGCGGAGCGGGACGGAGCATAAATTTTTTCGAAAGAGGTGACGACTCAGGCGGGGTAAGGACATACCAAGGAGGTCGAAAGGGTTCTGCGCCACGAGACCTATGTTAGCCACTTCACAACCCGATGGCAGCCATGTAAAATATCGTCGTGATAGAGGATAGACTTGAATAGGGTAGGCTTGTGAAGGTCCATGTTCAAACAAGCGGGCCAAGAGTCCTCCAACATGAAGAGACCTAGAAAGTCATCCACAGCCGGCAGGGACACATTGGTTCTGCTAGGAATTGAGGAGCTTAACGTTGCCACCAAGCTCCAAAGAAACAGACACGTAGGACGTACCTTGGAGGCGACCGACATCTTGTCGCCGCTTTAATCGCCTTACAGAAAGGCGTAACCCGGGGGACGTCAGTATGGGTTGGTGTATAAAGTTTTGCGTCCTGGGCGCAAGAACGAAAAAAAGAGGGCAAGCAAGAAGACGGAGGTAGATGTTCGAGATTTGTGAAATGAAAGAGAACCCAAGCCCAATCACAGAGGGGAGCTAGATGGTCATGCGGGTGGGTTTGAGTTGTAAGGGGAAGGGAGAGAGGGAAAAATTAGAAAAAAAGCCCTGCTGGTTTTCCCCAAAATGGTGGGCGGTTGGCAAGTTTGTGGACAAAATATTTAGCATGAAAAGCCTAGCACTAAAACACACATTGAGCCTCCCAGCAGAGTGCAGAGTGCAGAGTGCCTGATCATGCAACCACCTCAGGCAGTGGCATTCGTCCCGTCGTGGGTGCCGTTGGCGGTGTATCGTAGAAGAAAGGGAAAAAAGCTCGCTTAGGTAGCCCACATGGTCCATGCATATTCGCAAGGCCCCACACACTTTGCTTGCCCCTCACCATTTTTGTGGTCACTCTGTTAGGGCTTTGAAAGCCAACTGCTGGGCAACTGCCACCAACATGCAGAATGGATATCCAGGTTGCCATGTTGGCATGATCCCCAACTTCAAGTTGCACCATATGGGAAAGGGCCTCCTCTTCCATCCACTGCACGGCGGGGGAGTACGACGCGGTGTGCCGGAGAGCATCTCATGCAAGCACCTACATAGAAAGGTTATATGATTATGCACTGCGAAGATCTTCATCCCGTGGAAGGACGAGTAATTCCACCATCAACGAACCTAACTTTGTTGCCGTGGAAAAAAATAAGATTCTGTGCTATGAAGTCTAGTCGCTGCTTCTGTGACCACAGAGTCATGCACCCCCTGGTCTGCACACAAAAACTCGCCATCAACTTATTAATTGCCTGCTTATGGGAGGATGGGAGCCGCTCGTCGCAGAGTGTTTTTCCATTAGAGGGCTGAAGCACCTGCTACTATGCAGGGTGTCATCCATACCTCGTCTTGCGGCGATAGCTCCCGCAACATTCAGTAGCCGCCGGGTTATAGCCAACGACCCCGGCATGTCTGCCTTTTTGCATAGCCACAAGAATATAGCAATAGAAATGCAATAGAATCTTGAAGTCGAAAAATTCCCCATGACCACTCCCGTTCCTCGAGGCCAAGCAACATTAGAATCCGGTGGAGTCATACAGCTTAGGTGTTTGTTCCTCCTCGGAATGTACAACCATGGGAGGACCTAAACTGATCTCGGGATATTGAGTACTTGGATTCCAATATGTCCGATATTGCTTTTAGATTTCAAGATGTTGAAGTGATCTTTGCGCTACTAATACTAGGATATATGATTGTTGAAGTTGAAGCCATGGGAATTTCCACGTGGAGACTCACATGCCTGACAATAAACTTTAGGTTATAGGTCCTGTCCACTAAATCGTCGTATATGTAAGAAATAGAGGCCTGGCAGACCTACCTGTCTTATTAAGTCCCCGTGCTCTAGGTATCTGTAGACAAGCTGTGATTCAAGATGGGGTATCGTACCTTCAACACCTGGGAGTTCTCTTTGAAGTGGGACCAATTGTTTCGCAGCTTTTCCTCTTGCTGCCATTGACGGCTGCACTAGCCAGGCCCGCTCCCTTTATCGGACCTATATGTTTGCGCCATCGATCTGCTCGCCGTCTGGTGGTGGCTGCATATTTACCTGACCACTCTGGGGCTGTCTCGGCCCTTAGATGCTATTCTCTGTTTCTGCATCAAGAATCCTCTTATGTGCTATTAATGGGAGCTGGGACCCTTCCCTTCCAAAAACTACTAAAAAGGGAAATTTATTCCATTCCAACCGCCAATGGCCGCAAACCCATCTGCCGTCCCCCAGGTGGGGCCGTTGCAGGATAGGCGCACCCAGATTGGCAGGGTGGGGTAATATACGTCTGATTGACAGCATCATCGGTATTCGGAGTTTGGAAGCTGTTAGTATAACATGGAAAGATAGACCTTCCTCTTATACGTAGAGAATTATTCCGATTAAAGAGGGGAAAGTTTCCACCTTGCACATGTAATCCCTCCGAGATCCCGAGCTACTAGTAAAATATAAAATAAATAAGCTCGACTGACAGCTTTGAATCACTTTCCGAGCTTCAACCCCGAACTTGCTCGCTTTCGTCTAACAACACACAAGTTCCATGGTAATTTCCCCAAAAAACCACCCAAAATAACTACTACCACCCACAGACATAGAGAAATCCAGCAAGCCAAAGCCGCCAAAATGTCCTACACAACCAACGCCACCATCCACACCATGGGAGGCACCCTCCTCAAGCTCTCTCACCCCTCGGCCTCCACCACCACAAACATGGCCCTCTCCATCTTCCTCCCCCCCCAATCCTCCTCCTCAAAAGTCCCCCTCCTCATCTACCTCTCGGGCCTAACTTGCTCCCCCGACAACTGCACCGACAAAGGGTTCCTCCACCGTTGGGCATCCTCCCATGGCCTCGCCGTCGCCTACCCGGACACCTCTCCCCGGGGGCTAAATCTGCCGGGAGAATCAGACAGCTGGGACTTCGGTGTCGCAGCCAGCTTCTACATCAACGCTACCGCCGAGCCCTTCAAGGGAAAATACAGCATGGAAGACTATGTCACAAAGGACCTTCCCGATTTCTTGGCTAGGGAATTCGGCGGCAAGATCGACGTTGCTAATAAGAGCATCTGCGGGCATTCTATGGGCGGTCATGGCGCTCTTACTTTGTATCTGAAGAACCCCGGGATGTACAAGAGCGTCAGCGCGTGGGCTCCAATCTCCAACCCGACACAGTGCCCCTGGGGCCAGAATGCGTTCAAGGGGTATTTTGGCGGCGACGAGGAAGGGTGGAAGAAGCATGATGCTACGGAGCTGGTGAAAGGGTGGAAGGGTGACTTGAAGTGCTTGGTTGATGTGGTGAGTATTCTTGTCGTTTTCGTCTTGTATTATCGCAGATGAACGAGCTGGGGAAAGCAGAAGCTGACAATCGGGTGGTTGCGATTTAGGGAACTGGCGACAACTTCTACAAGCAGGGGCAACTGTTACCAGAGAACCTCGAAGCTGCCGCCAAGGAGACTGGTCTATCCGGTCTCACCATGAGGTACCAGGATGTAAGTATACTCACCTTACTCGCGCACGCCGGTAAATATATCAATAGGTATTAACAAAAAAACCCACAGGGATATGATCACTCATACTACTTCATCTCAACATTCGGCGAGGATCACGTTAAGCACGCTGCCAAGCATCTTCTATCGGGACCATCACTGTAAGAGAGAATATGAGGATGGCAAGACCAAGTCAATGGCAGGTGGGCGTTCAAATTGCACAAAAATCGCCATCCGCTGGGCTCTGATTGACACGGAAGCTTGCCATGTACATAAGAGAAAGACCATCGATGTTTCTCAACAGTAAAAGTTCAAAAACATGCATAATACAACGAGAGAGCTAGTGCATGCATGTGACCGTGTCTAGGGTCCCTATGACGAAAGGCAAAGAGGAACGGCTGCAGAGATTGAGATATATCGAAAAGAATTGAAGAAACGGTACATCAGGAGGCCGCACCACGCAAAATACATGATAAATGTGAGGGTACATCCGAGCCTCGCAGACAGCTATATTATACACGCATACACATCTCAGGCTTCGTACACGCTTCATACCCATGAAACTCGCTCTACTTAGTTCTGCATCTCGTTATCAACTAATCCTCTGCTCCATGTCTGGGCTGAAGCCCTTCCTCTCCAGCCTGGCCCTCATCTCATTCTCCATCTCCCGCCTAATACGGACATACGCAAGCTTCTCGAAGCGACTCAAGGCTTTCCACCAGTGCTGCCCAGCCTCATGTTCTGAGATGCGCTCGAGAAGGTCTTGTGTCTTCACCCGAACGTCGCGGTCCTTATGAAACAATCCAAGCGCGAGGTAGAACAGGCCCGCGTGCGACTCTGGGGCCACGGAGAGGAGGAGGCATATCTCGTCGTACGAGTAGACGTACTTCTGAAAGGCGAGATAGATCTCTTTGGACTGCGTGGGGGAGAGGCGTTGCGTTCGCAGACGGTCATGCATGTGGTGAAGATCCAGTCCTTTCAGGGGTCGGACGGTGTACAGTTGTGCGAGGTCCTGGAGAACGGCCTTGTGTTAGTACCACTGGTATGCGAGGGAGACATCACGGACAGGAGGTGAATTAAGCAAACCTGAATGTAGCTATAGTAACTCCTCGTGTTTCTCCACCCTTCTATCCTTGTCACGTTCCCAGCCAGCTCTCTATTCTTGGCGTTCTCGTCACTCCAGACATAACCATGCCCGCTCATGCCCGCCGCACCAGTACCGGTCTCATAGTCATCACCCCCAATATATAGGGCTGAGGCACCGTACACGCTCTCCTCAAACGCTGCTGAAATGCGAGTGAACTTGAGCACCCAGTCCCTCCACTTAGCCCGAATAACCCGTTCTCCATGTCTTAAGGCAATGCTCTTCAGCACCTCGTTCATGAATGCGGTATCTCCGGTGAGGTCGGTTGTGTTGGTGCTGCTCGAGCCACTCCCGTTGACCAAGCCTGCGAACGCTGGATTTTGCTGCTGGAAATACACGAATCCTTCCGTGATGGCCGCGTTTTCGATCCTAGAGCTAATTTTAATCTTACCAGACGGCAGATCGCACAGGATATCCCACCACTCAGGATGGTGCTCGAACGTCGGATTTGTTACCCCGGCAATGAATCCGGGCACGTTCAGGAGATCGTCAATTTTCGTGAGATCGGTGTACGGGAAAGCGTGCCTGGTGAACCCTCTTAATATCCCTCCAGATGCAAGTGCGCATGCAGCTAGGACAGCCTCTGCGACCTCACCGGAAGGCATGTTGTAGCCGAGAAATATGACCCGCTTCTGGGTTAGCATAGCATTGACCAGAACAATGATGGGATGGGTCAGCCGGCCATTTGTCGTGAGGTGCGGGTGTACGGGGAAAGGTTCGGGGGACTTTTGCCAGGGGTCCGAAAAGTTTTGGATTAGTTTGATAAGAGAAAAGTCGCCCACCGTCTCAGGCATCACGGCTACAGGTACCTTAATAGGAATAGGGATCCCCTTGTACATGACCTTGCTTTCGAATTCGTGAGTGTCGCGTGGCACGGCGTAAGTTGACTGAGCCTCAAAATGGGCCTTGGTACCAACGCGCGCTATACCAGGTCGTTTTGGAGGACTTTTACTTGCGTCGAACGGCTGGCTCTCGTTCTCCCCACGCTCCTCGGCAAGGCGCATCTGGATCATTTGTTCAAATTTCTCAACGAACAAATCTTTGTTTTCGCTAGCCTGTAGAAGGTGACGTTCCAAGAGGCTGAGCTTGGGCATTAACGAGAGGTCCATGGCATTTACTGCGTCGTACAACATGGAGAGAGTCTCGGGGACTGGAGATTTGAAGTATTCCTCGAGTGCAAGGAGAAGCAAAGGCTGTCCATCTTAGCAATGTGGTCAATATCATGGGAGGGTACCCGATAGGACATGCGAACCTTGTATATGTGTAAGAAAGGGTGGCGGGTGCATATGGCCATAGCTTTTACTATAGCTCCTCTCTTGACAGATCGGTCGTGTTTTGTGTTTACCAAATTCAAGACATATATCAGAGGCGGCCCTTCTCCCCCCTCGGGTTCGTCGTCGGTAGATTCTTCTTCGTCCCAGTCATCGTCTTCGTCTTCGTCGTCATCGTGGTCGTCATCGTCGAGGCCCCCTTCCTCGTCCTCCTCATCTATAATACCAGCTGCCCTGTCCCTCCTCATTTTTCTACGCCTCCTACGCTCGTGCCTCAGCCTCCGCTCCTCGTCTTCCTCCTCCTGACTCGTGTCCTTGTGGAGGAAGAATATGGTCCAGTCTTGGTTACGCGCATGTGCCTGATCGGGAAGCATCAGCTCGGCCAGCATGTGCTCGTCTCCCGTTATGGCGACAGGGTACTGGTGCTCCATGACAGGGCCCCTGTCAATGTCGAAGGAGGCGACCAGGATGTACTCAACATGGTTTTCGGTGGAGCCGCGGGGGTATTGGGAGCGAAGTCTTCGGGGAGGGTGGGCATCGGGATTATATCTCCTCGGCGCAGAGAGGGAGGAATGCTGAGATGAGACGCCGGTCGAGGGTGTCTTAGACTTTGAGCTCGGATTTGAGGAGCGGTCCGTCTCTGCGACGGGAGCAGGAGCAGCGGTGGTGGGAGGTTGTGGGGACTTGGAGGGACGTGAGTTGTGGGACATTTGAGAGGATGATCGCGAAGCGGGGAAGGATGACAGTGATGTTCTCCTGTTGTGATATGGAGCTGATGTACCGTTACTGTGACTGCTCGAAGGGGCCACAAGCGATGTGTTCGTGTTAGAGCGCGCAAGAAATGGCAGCGCTGTGGAGGTGGATGCCATAATTATTGGAGAAGCTGGGGAGGACGAGAGGTAACGTTGAACTGGTAGCTAGTAGAGCTGGAGGGATCTAAGGCTGCCACCGGTCGAACAAGATTTGATGCGATATCCTCCGTACTTGAGGGTTTCCGACTGGTGCTTGGGGGGGAAGTTTTGTCGTTGCCTTTGCACCTTGCGCCTTCCACTGAGATGCTGCCGTGCAATGTGTGTATTTGTGTATGCACAGCTCTGATACGAGCTTGGTTTTAGACCCGTCGTTCAACCACCCACACCGCTCGCTCCGTCTCACAGGAATGTACCTTTCGCACAATGTTCCGGAACCCAAAGTCGAACACGTCGAGACGGCCAGGGGTGGTTGAAGCTGGAATGGGAATATCTCAATGTCGATTGATGAATTAGAACGGCTTGTGCTACTACGTACGATGAGACTGGGCGTGTTGTTGGCGGTGGGGTGGCAGCCGGTTGAGAGGGGTTCCAGAGGGGTGTACAGAATGAAGGGTGGCAGTAATTATAATAAAGGAGGTGGGAGGCAGCACGTTTTGATTATTCCACAGCGACCCAGGGTTCTGGCTCAATATGTTTCAATGACCAGCTGCGCGCAACACACGGCATGCGCACATGGAACCGCCGTGGGTGGTAGTGGTTGTGGTAGTGGTTAGGACTCGGGAGTGTATGCTTAACAAAAGAAGGGGGCCCTTTCTCAGTACCTGATCAGCAGGACTTCTGTTGGATAATTCCTAAAAGAGACTATCAATCAATGACTCCGAGGTCTTTTTCTTTCTTTCTTTTTTCTTTTTTTGAAAATACTCGAATCAGTCAAGTAGGGACCAGGGAAACATCAACTTTGAGGTGCTGAGACTTGGATCTCGATGTGCTCGAATTATGGTTTGTCGTTGAGGAGGAAAGGCCAAGATACTGTGTTTGAAGCGAATAGAGAGGGACTGTCAATGCAATGGGAGACAGCTGGACCGAGACATGATCTGTTACGATGCTGAATGCCTCCTGAGTCCCTGACAGGGGGAAAGGTAATTTATTGGACGACCCTGAAAAGGGACATCCTTACCCCTCCGTATTTTCCAACGACGGCTCCCCACAGCACAGCATAGGTGGTCAGTGCTGTTCCCGCTCTCACTGGCCCCTCGTTCCTGCCTTCTAGATCCCCGCTAAACTCTTTTGGGAGCTTGAGTTTAACATGTTCCTTCCATTTCTGGCCTCTCAAGTGACATCCTTCCTCGCATTGAATATGTGCTGTGCGTACCCTATGTGCATCTTATTAGAGATGCAGAATGTCGGTACATACACAGGGCCTACGGTAGGTCGATGGAGTTTTTGCAAAACCTGCTATGCATTTCTCAACATTGGGATGCGAAATCTATGTATACCTACAGCCATTCGGTCGATTCAATGCACTGCTCAGGGAATAATCAATAGTACCAGTGAGTTCGAGAGTGATCTAGCGATATTGAAGACCTCATACTACTATTAGCTGACGGGACTATTAATTGGTGGATGTGTTACACCACTGAGGTGTGGGGAAAGAAGGCTAAACATCGCCAGTTGACGCCAGCTCGTTGATTGGCTAGCTGTCTGGTACGTTGCTACGAAGCTGCCGTTGTCCGGGTCAGTTTGTTTACATTAACCGCCCAGGCCTTGACGACCTTCCACCCCAGAGTCCTCTTTAATAATCAGTACAATACAGTACAAGTCGCTTCGACGAGAACATAAAATTTGCACTAGTACTCCCAAACTTAATTATATCACCACGTACGGTCCATACGCAAATTTAGAAGCATTCACGGTGGTTTCACGTGTCTGCTGTGAAAGTAAACTTCGCGGCAGACTGGACCGCCACGCTTTCCCCAAACTCTGCCCCTCCACGCCATGGTTTGTACCTTATTCCTCCCACAGATCACCACAACCACAGGTTTGGAACTTATTACTGACAGGAGCTGCCCTTTCCGCGTCTAGACTATGTCTATGGGATATAAACCGTCACCGCTGGGCTACGGCTCTCAGCAGCGCAGCTCTCCGTTTCGGCGTCCCGAGTCCCCATCATCGCCCGCATCTACATCACAATTTAGACAACAACAACACAGCACACCTTCAATATCGCCTACCAAATCAGGGTTAGCCAGCGCCCGAGCAAAGTTCGAAAACAATTCCACTCCAGCCAGCGCCACCGAAAGCTGGACTCCGAGGCCCCTCCCGACGCCCAATATGGACCCGGCACCACAGACTAGTCCTCCACGGTCCCCAATGGGAAAGACGCTTGGTGGTAGAAGCAATGCCTTGTCTCAACTCCAGCCTGCCCAGGTCCGGATGCTGCGTGATGGTTTTCAGATTCTAGATCGTGACAGCGACGGCGTTGTTGGCAGGGATGATGTAGCCGACATGCTAAACCAGCTGGGTGAGTAGCAACTGATCCTACTTGTTTTTATGACTAGGATTGTTCATACTAAGAGTGACTGTTACTCGCTACAGGCCTCCCATCTAGTTCCTCAGACGTAGCCGAATTCTTCCCGCCTTCGGTAGCACAGACAATGACGCTGGCTGCATTTCTCAACTCGCTAGCTACTGCATTGGCTGCGATGTCCCCGAACACTGAGCTACTCTCAGCATTTTCAGCATTTGATAACGACGATGACGGCCAAGTTGATCTAGTAGATCTCCGAGATTCCTTGCTCCACACGGCACCGGAACCTGGCGAGAGTCCCTTGACTGCCATGGAGATTGATAGAATCATGCATGGCTTCACTGGGCGACGGGCATTCAACAAGCACATGTCGAGCGGACTAGGCAAGAGGGGAGAGGTCTTCAAATACCAAAACTTTGTAAGCTCCATTGTCGGCGGTAACGGAGGTGGAGAGAACAAGGAGGAAGAGGAATAATGAGGTGGTCGACATTTGGAGTGGGATAAGAAAATGGCTATACATGTTACTTTTGGTGCTCGTAATGAACATCTTTCTTCCGTATTGATGGGATTTGGCGTGTTAGGGTATCGTAGTTAATTGGTTGGCGGCACATGGGCGTTTTGGCTGGGTGAAACGGCAGGCTACCAGAGGCCTCTTCTCTTCACTAGGTATAGAGAGAATGGATCACATATACTACATGAACAACAAAGCAGGTTCGGTATCCACTTTCCAACTACCAGATGTTATACACACAGGGCAGAAAGAGGGTCGCTAGCCTTTTGAAGATATCGAATATGCAGGTCACCAGCCCTATTTTGGCGCGGTAATGTGTCACTAATAATTTGGTCTCTTAATCGCTGGTAGCAGCCTGCTTGGAGGCTGGAGCCAGCACAATTCGACCCAGCATGTCGGTAACTATGAGAAAAGTCCATATTGCGGCGCCCTGCAAGGGGCTAACCTACATAATTGAAGTTAGGTTGGTGACGCAGCGCTCTGTCAGACCCATGCTATCGCATCATTTTATAGTCGCCGACGCTAACGCTGATAAACGCGAGTGCATTATAATCTGGAGTATAGATGTAGGGTGGTTTTTTATGGACATTTCTAAACAAACACTAAAGAGGAATACACTTGGGTCAGATGAAAGCTAGTTACAAATAATAGTAAAATTGAAAAATATATGCTTAATCCCCCCCGAGTGCCGAGTTTCTTCAGTCAATTGTGGCAGATTAGGCCCAATTTGAATCCTGCCTATCCGTGGAAAAGTCGGAAGAGTGACGCAGCTGGCTGGGGTCCCCGCCGCATCAAAAAAAAAGGATCCTAGCCCTGCAAAATGACGGTTGCCATGCCGCCATTCGCTCTGCCAGATATATGCCCCACAGAACCTTCGAGAATCGGTTGTCGTTTGCACTGTATCCACAGCCTTGTCGTCCTGCAGCGTCCATATACATCCGTAGGTGGTTGGATCATTTGTGACTTTTTTATGTCTTCTTTACTACTATGGAAGCAGATTCACCAACCACTAGCATGGAGAGGACAAAAATTGGAGAGGTTAGTTGATACAATTGAAGTATTCGAGCCAGTGACAGCAGAGTAAACCGCTAGAGTTTTTGCTAGGCGACTGCAGAACAACGTAAACAACACACGTATTGGGCTGCCCATTGGATAGGAGAGCGCTGAAGAACTGCAGGTGGGGGGTGGCTTGGGGTACAGAGTACTCTAGTTAAGGTGTAGAATGTGATGGAAACTCATAGAATACGGCCAATGTGGGCGGAGATAGCAAGTACCCAGTACCCGGTTTTCTGGAGATGTAACCTCCTCCCAAGCTGCTGCTGCCGGCTGGAAGCGTCCACTCACAATTTTTTTTTATCGAAAAACCACCCCAGCCAGCCAGGGCGCTTTTTATTCCTTCCCCCAGGCTACTACCACGGATAAAGCAGACCCTTTTCGTGCTGGGCAGGGAAGACTTGTGCACAAACTCGATAAATGTGGAAAAGACCCGTTTGCCAGAAGTCAGTGGCCCAAATATCTCCAGCGCGGACGACTTTTGTCCCCTCGGTTCCTTAATCATTTCCTTCCCTTCGACTCCAGGTTATTCCATTCCAGACATAGTTTATCCTCTTTCGCTTTTGCCCAATCCCGTCTTGCCTTGTTTTTATTGTGTATTGGGGATTGTGTGTACTGTTGTTACCAGCCAACGGACCATCAACATCGGCTTCCTTCCCGACAAACAACATCAAGCACAGTCTAGTCAAGAACAGTCGAACAAACACTTTCCTGAAGCTACTATCTTGGTTCCTCGCTGCCTGGCCTCCACACAATTGGCAAAAGGCCCACTAGCTTCCACCCACGATCGACTGTCCCAGAGAGACACCGGCCATCTCCAGGGTGTTTTAGTTCCCCTCCGGCTCCTGTCGTGTCCTGGTGTCTTCCGCCAAAAGTGCTGTCCATCCAACCGTTATTTGGAAGGCTGTAAACCAAGACAGCACATCGACATTGGTTCCGTCAACAGTCTCGACTACTACGTACTTACATGCAGGAAAGGCCTACGCAAAGAATAATACCGAAATTCGAAGTAGAAAATAGCAAGAAAGATTCGGGTGATCAAGTTTTTGACTTTTACACTTCAGTAACTTGCTGACCCTCGGAATTGGTGCCGACCGCTTGAGTGCTACCCTCGTTCAAGCTCAGCCCAGAGCCAAGAAAACTGTCATTTTACGACACCCTGTGGGACGCTGTCAGCAGCAACGTCTCCCTGTCTGGCGACATAAATCTTATCAATGAAAAGATTCTCTTTCAAGGGTCTCAAGAAACACGCCCCCGACCAAGGAAAGGACCCAGGAAGCGCCACTCCGACACCTATTCCAACTACTAGCACTTCCCAAGAACAAGTTCCCGCTTCGCCCTCCGCTCCGACTGCCTCTGCCGCCGGGCCATCCGCTGCTGCGGCTACCTCAGTGCCTCGTCCCTCAGTCTCCCCTCAGCGGTCGGCCACCAAACATCCCCACACGCCTACTTCCGCACGAAGGTTATCGGCCCGCCCTGCATCTCCGGCAAACCCTTCTACGCCTCGCTCCGAACAAAAGAAGGCTTCGAGAAGCTTCGGCCGTCACCCCACCGACCCTTTGTCGTCCTCGTCCCGTCGTTCAAAGTACGACAAAATCGACCCGGACACACACCCTTTGAATTTGCCACCAGAGCAGCGAAAGAGGCTCTCGTCCCAACTAAACAACACCCGCCAAAGAACCTCAATGGACCGCATGGACATTGACAAAGACATCCCCTCATCTCCCGCCCAGTCACAACCACAACGTCAAACATCATTCAACGCCAACGCCATGCCTTCCCCTACCAAAACCAGCGTAGTCAATGGAGGTGCCAGTAACGACGGTGCCCCCGTCCCACCTCCCCACAGAACCAGTCCAGGCAGTCCTACTTCGGACGAAGCCGAGACCCAAAAGGCTATTGGCAACAAGTTCTTCAAGGAGAAGGACTACAAGAAGGCCATTGAGCACTATACAAAGGGTACGTATCTTTTTGGACTGCTTGATTCAAGCTCGATGTGATTTCAACCGTGATGTATTCAACAAGTACATTGTTACTCTATTTTCTTAACATCATCAATATCCATCAGAACCCTACGCGTCGCCCCGCTAATCAAGTATCTCCATAGCCACCGCTTTGAAGCCGAACTCGGCGACCTATCTCGGGAACCGGGCCGCAGCCTACATGTCTGCTGGCCAATATGAAAATGCTTTAGAAGACTGCAAGAAGGCGAAGGGGCTTGATCCCTTCAACCCCAAGATCCTCCTGCGTCTCGCCCGAATCTACACGGGACTAGGACGACCGGATGAGGCGATGAGCGAAGCTTTCCATCTGATCCGGGACCCTCCCGCTTCTACCAAGGATATGCAACCTACCGTGGAAATGATGCGCCACCTCAACGCTGCCACCGATGCCCTTACTAGCGGCACCTCGGGCTCAATGGTCCTCCACGCACTAGACCAGGCTGAGAGACTTCTTGCTCCTGGTGTCTCGAGGCCTAGGAAGTGGAAGCTTATGCGTGGTCTTGCTTTTGTCAAGATTGGCAACCCCTCTGCCCTAGCAGACGCCCATAATATCGCCGTGGACATGATTCGCAGCCACTACAGCGATGCCGAGGGACATTATCTTCGTGGCCGGGTCTTGTATGCTCAGGGAGAGGCGGAGAAGGCCGTTGATTCTTTCCAGACTGCGAACCGCTTGTTCCCAGAGTATAGAGAGGCGGTCAAGTGGGCGCGCCTGGTCCAACGACTCTCTCGCCTGAAGAACGAAGGGAACGCCGAGTTTAAGGCGGGACGGTGGCAGTCCGCCGTGGACAAATATACTGCGGCGCTTGAAGTGGATCCCAACAACCGCGATATCAACTCAAAGTGCCTCCAGAACAGGGCACTCTGCCGCATCAAGCTAAAGCAGTTTGAGGGTGCCATTGAAGACTGCGATCGTGCGTTGGCCCTCGAACCTGGGTACGTAAAAGCACGCAAAACCAAAGCAAATGCCCTCGGAAACGATGGTCAATGGGAAGCTGCCGCCCGCGAATGGAAGACCGTTCATGAGATGGATCCTTCCGATCACAACGCGGCTAAGGAATACCGAAACGCTCAGAAGGAGCTCAAGAAGAGCGAACGCAAGGACTACTATGCCATCCTTGAAGTTTCCAAGACCGCTACCGCCGACGATATCAAGAAGGCGTACCGCAAGAAGGCCATTAAGTTCCACCCCGACAAAAACCCTGACGATCCCGAGGCCGCGGAGAAGTTCAAGGAAATCAGCGAAGCATACGAGACATTGAGTGATCCTCAGTAAGTTTCCTTCAACCCCTTCCGTGCTATCTTGACATCCAATTCATTCATTCGTGTTTGCAGGAGGGAGGTCTAATATTTTGAATAGGAAGAGAAGCCGGTATGATGCCGGGGAGGACCTAGGAGACTACGACATGTTTGGAGGAGGAGGTGGGGGGGGCATGGGAGGCATGCAGGTCGACCCTGACATGATCTTCAACATGATGAATGGCTCTGGTGGTTTCGGAGGGGGTGGTTTCTCCTCGGGCCCAGGCTTCAGCTTCACAAACCAAGGCAGCGGTCGTAACCGCGGTGGTTTCTCCAGCAGCAGCTTCCACTTTTCATGACTGTCTGATGAAGATGAAGATGACTATGCTGAGGAGAAGGGGTGGACGCAGGGTTCGGAAAGCCGTGAGAGCTGGGGGGGACACTGGGAGCGCCGCCGGAAGTTCCAGTCACACAAGTCGACAGGCAAAGCCGCGACGGGTGATTTTGTCAGCCAGATCCGTCGCTTCTGGCTCTTCGCCGTGGCTGCGTTTATCTTGCTCCCTTCTCACGTCCTTCTTGCTCTGGTGATAGCTGGCGGGCTTGTATACACGCTCGTCTCGATCACGCAGATTAGTCGATTCGCGAAGTTGGACAATGCAGTAGGGGGTGAACAGGCCTGTGACCACGGGCAGTCTAAGTCTGATGATTGGTAGATTTGATGATGAGTAGGTGGGCGCAGGAAAATGGATTCCACCAGGAAGAGCAAGACAGAGATTCCGCTTATACCGGACTCATTCATTCATGTATAGACCTGGGATGTCAAATCGTCATTTTGTTTTTGGGGCTGCGTTTACAGGCAGCTGGAGTTGCACCACTAGGCGTTCTGTATGGGTTATGCATACGCCCCTTCGCATGCGCATCCTTCTATACCGGCCTCAATGATTCCCGCTACGACCAGTGTCCGATGTGTTTTCAAATTGATGGTATCTGCTGTGGCTCAAGCAGAGGAACGGATGTGGTGACGCCAAAAGTAAATCTACAAGCTTACAGCTATTTTTGGCATCAGGTTGATAGGCATATAATAGAGACACATGTACTATTGGAGATGTTGGTTTCTCCTCGAACTGATACCGATCTAGAAGTAAAAAAGTGCCGGGAAATCAACGCAGAGTTTTCTTGCCGTTGGGTATCTCTAAGCCTCACTATGGAAGGCTCCAGGCTCTCAACGGTTTGCTCTTTGGGATCTTATACGGAGCATTCATAAGCACCGGGCGGACGGACATAGACTAGGATCCTCGCCTAACCTAGTGTCGTGGTTCATGCTTGGTGGCCAGTGCGTTGAGTATACTGTATAGTCTGTCTGATTTGTTATTAACCAATGAAATTGGTGGCAAGTATAGGTATTAATATAGGTGCTACATAGTTGCCTACCTTTGAGCGCTGATTACGGGGAGCTGTCTAAACTTCTTACATTTCTTGCGAGGAATATTTGCAAGGCATGCCTATACGAAGACAGACATGGGATATACCTTTTCCGGAGAATTGGGACGAAGGGAGGCTCTGCGAGAGATCCAATCCTCGAAAGCGTAGAGACAACCAGGAAAATAAGAATAAAGCTACGAGGGCCAGCATGAGGAAGACTGGCGCCGCGAAGAAGAACAGCAGGATATCGTTCGCCGTCATACGCTTGGATGAACGGGATGAGGGGACGGCGGTCGTCGCTAAAAGTGTGGTAGGAGAGGGACAGAGACGACCGAGGCGAAACTGATGAAAGTTGCGACGACAAAGAGAGTCGCTTGGGCTCGAAAATGGCATGTCATTCTGAGGCGCGAGACGGAGCCCAGCTCCAGAACAACAACCAAGAAAACGGTAGTAAGACGGGTAACATGATGATGAAAGACAATGCTTGGACACAACCCTTTCTCCGCTCTGTTTGCCGGGGAAATAGCGAAGTGTTCGGAAACAAGAGGGGAGGGTATAGCAAGAATAAGAACAACGGCGGGCACGATTTTTATGCTAGACGGTGAAGAGCGTGAAGGGAGGCCATAACAACATAAATAGCAAGAACAGCGGCAGGAAAGGATACGTTCATGGTCCTATCGCTAAAATTCCTGGAGAAAGCACTTGAAGCACTGTCACGAGCTCGAGCCAACACGGAAACGGAAGCGGAAGAAATTGTGGATCAAACCCCTAGAACAAGCCGCCTAGTTCGCGCGCCAAGATATTGGGGAGGCTCACCTTCTAGATAATAGGGAGGAACAGGGTATTATTATTTTGAGTGTTGAGAACGGTGAGATTGTATCGGAACAGAGAACAGCTTATATTTATGCATGCAGTAGGAACACTTTAAATGTACACTGACTAGGTGAGGTCCATTAGCAAGTTTAGATATTGAATATTTTGCGAACAATGTGTACCACTGGCCCAAGTCCTCGGGGGAGTAGAAGCAGCAGCATCGACGGGCCAGTTTCTTCTCCTCCTTCTTCCTACGTGGGGTCTTCCACCTCGGTACGTCGACCATCCCCCGGGAACCAAGCCCACTATCGCGACACAAAGTCCACAATCCCATCTTCCTCCATTCCCGGAACAGAAGACCACACCTACAGCTCAGTTGCCCTCGTTTCTCTTAAAACAGCATACCCATCCCATCCAGTTCCAATACGCACATACCCCTTGAACACTCACAGCAGGAAGAAACTCAAGTACGCACCCCTCCCACCACTTTCCCCGCCCCCGGCAGACCAGCTCCTCAAGATTCCACCGTCTCGAAGGGACTGGCCAGATACCCACCCTTGGAACCCCTGGAATCTTCCCCCTTCGTATTCTGCCTCTTCTGCTTCAGCTAACCCCCCTCCCCTTAGCATCAGCCCTAAATATTCCACTTCCTCCTCCCCTCGGCCATCTCGCACCAGCCCATCATCCAAAGCCCAGCCTCGAGACCTCGGGGCAGACTGCACATGTTCCCTCTGCCGCGGACGGCGCGAGAAACGTCGTGCGGAACGCAGAAAATGGCGCAAGATCCCTCTCAAAGACTGGCCCGCAAGCCACGACAGGTTGGAGAGAGCAAGGCGGACGACGGGGAAACTAAATCCGTTTCAAGAGGATATGTTTGAGCCTAGCGATGGCGTCCCGGGGGGGGACGTGCCGAGACAGACGTATGGAGATGGAGACGACGACAAGGCCGGGGAAGCGGGCGGCTACCACAAGCGAGGTGGAACGGGAGGGCGAGGAACGATAGCAGGTTGTGAACGCGAAGGGGAAACCGGAAGAAGCTACAGCTACCTCGAGCATCCCCACGGCCCACTCTACTCCGCCACTCGACCAACCGATCCAGGATTTGTTCCTAGGATCGACTATCCCCCCTTCCGCCCCTCCAACAATATTCCTCCTCCTCATCATCCTCCTCCTCCTCCTCCTCCTCCTCCTCCTCCTCCTCCTCCTCCTCCTCCTCCTTCACCCCCCGGCCTCTCCAATTCAACACCAACCCCCCTAGAAACAGCTTCGTCCATCCCCCTCCCGGGATCCCCCCTTCTTCCACCAGTGAACAACCTCCCCTCCCACCCCTCCTCCCGCTCCCCCAGGATAGTCATCTGGCCTCCTCCTCCTCCTCCTCCTCCTCCTCCCCCCTCCTCGAGCTTGGTAGCTCACCAGGCCGGCGTCTCAAGCAGGAGCAGGAATTTCCATCCCTACCACCCCTTCGACGAAGCGGCGTGGGAAGGAAGAGAACGAGCGGCAGCCCGGAGGAGGTGGAAGCGCGAACGCAAGGCGTGGGAGCAGCTAGAAGAGTGGCGGCAGTGGCGGGAGAGAGACAGGACATTTAGGGAAATGGTTGCTTCGACCGCGCTGGGGAGGCGGCGGGGCGGGGAGAGAAGTTGAAAGGAAAAAAAAAATGTATATATATATATATATATATATATATCTAGATGCGAGGGAGGGGGAGAGAGAGGGATGCATCTACCGGGAGGAAGGAAGGGCGCGGAAAAAAAAAAAAAAAGGTACCTATCAAGGTAGTATGCAATATTCCGAAAATAACCCAACAAATTAGAATAACACGAGGTTTAACGCCATGGCCGGGTGGCAGATTTTGTGCAGTTTGGGTCTTATAGGGAAGACGTGAAGTAAATACTTTTCTTTTGTTCATTCATTAATCCTCACTTTTATACCCAGTCGGTACTATCGTAATTATCGTACACCCATTAATCCCATGTTTCTGGTGCCTAATACCATATAGCTCTATAGCAAATCACAACACAACCCTAACACATAGTGGCCAACCTCATAGCCTACTCCGTAGATATAGGTCTCGTGGGACTTTGCTCAAGCATCCTCCTCTCTCTCACCAAGCCCGTGACGTCAATAGCCAACGTCGCTAGGAACAACACGCCGTTAAACACCGCCATCATGTAAAACGGAGCGCCCATCCCGAGGGAATCGAACAGATAACCCCCGAGCTTGGTCAGTAGGAGGATGGCAGCCCCTCCACACCACGAATACACGCCCGCGATAGATCCCTTCAGCTGCACTCTCGACGCTTCTAGCTCGCTGCCACTACTCCTGCGGCGGTGACCATTTACTTCCTCGGCTGCCGCCCTCTCAGACGCCGTTCGCAGCAATGGAGCTGCTTCGGTGATCTGTTCGTTGTCGTTGTACCCCCGATTTTCCGTCGCCCTACCTCCCATAAGCGGCGCGTCGTTGATATCAACGGCGAGAACACCCCTGCCCAGACTCCCCAAGCTACACACGATAGCCCCGATCTGGCTGATCCCCACCAGGGCCACCACAACGAAAATCCCCGGACCGCCGCCTCGGCCGTCAACATCTTTCATCTCCGGACTGTCGAGCTGCGCAAAAGCAATGTAACCCGCAATACCCATCACCGCAGCCAGGAGAACGGGCCAATTTATCCTGGCCCCGGTGGAGCGACTGCTGAAATACCCAAACACGGGCGCGCAGATAAGTCCCATGAGCTGTGCGACACCCGTGAGGATACTAGACAGTATATACGCCTGCCTGCACTCCTTCTTGAGCTCCGGAGACGGGTCGTTGGGGCTTCCCTGGCAAAACCCGTTGTTCATGTAAAAGCTGTTGACGGCTAGGGGAATGAACAAGGAAATAGCGACCGTCGAGGCACGGGCAACAAAGCCGCCTAGATAGCCGAGGCCAATACGGCTGTCCTTGAAGCCGAGGACGACCGACGCGATGAGCAAGCGGTGGTAGGGTAGGGGGTTGTACCTCGTAGCATGGTCGTCGTCGTCGTCATCGTCGACAACAGACGTGGTGTCATTACGCTTCCACTTGAACAAAACTCCCCATCCCTTGCCTTCTTCTCCGTTAAGGCCGCGGAGCCCGAAGCCCACGAAGACGGCTACGAGGATGGATGCGCAGGCGACGACGTAGTAGCTGTATTCTACCGCCTTGGCCATTGTGACTCCCTCGATGGAGCCGAACCGTGCGGGGAGCGGCAGGAAGAGCACTAGAGCAAGCAGTGCGCCGCAGCCCGTGAACAATCCAACCAGGCCGGCCAAGGCGTTGGGTTTGGATTGCCTCGGCGCATCCGGGTTGTAGGGGCAAGTTCCGTCCCCGTCCTCGCTCTGTTGTGGTTGACTACGAGCAAAGAGTTCCGGGGTGATTGTGACGTCCGAGGCGAGACTGTCGGCGGTGCTGCTTCTGCTTGCATGCCGCGGCTTGTATCGTCTCGAGCGGGAGTTCAGGGTATCACTGCTGTCCGAGTCGTCTTCAGCATCAGTTGTAGCCGCGTCGTCGGTCAGAGAGGGGAGGGTTGCCGTGACCATTGTCGCCCTGTTTGAAGCATATCCCTCGATTAGCATTGTTTCACACCAGCAACATACCATTCAGCCCCTCGCTCTCGATCTCGGAAGCTGCAGAGGAATTAAGGGAGGAGCGACAGCAAGTCTTACGCAGCACTGGCACCGGCAGCAAACACCATCCTCGCCAGCAACAACTGGGGATACACATTCGCCGCCGCGACAAAAAGGACCAGCGACAGTCCGATGATGGCGTACCCGGCGACGGCAACATTTCTCACGCCGACCCGGTCGCTGAGGAGGCCCCACACAGGACATGCCACGAGCGCCACGAGCTCGTCCACAAACCCGAGCGTTCCGACCACGTCGCCCACCCCCTCGCGCTCGCCCAGGCGGTCCGTTATCACGAAGCTGACGCTGCTGTTGAGAAAGACGAGGAAGGAAATGCTGAAGAGCGAGATGCCGAGGAGGTACGTGAGCCCCTGGAGAGGCGTCGTCGTTGGCGCGAAGGGAAGGGAGGATCGCAAGCGCGAGAGGGACAGCATTTTGCCGCCGTCCTTGTCCTTTTTGTTAATATTACGGCGGAGGTATTCGTTCGAGAGTTGAGGAGGGTTAGGTAGTGCAAATGCTGATACTGCAGAGGCTAATGGAGTCTGTTGATGCCAAACTTAGAAGGTTAGGCGTGTGCGTTTGCGATTACGTTGACGTCTTCGGTTTCGGTTTCCCTATTGAGGGGTTGCGTCGCGCTGCTGCTGCTGCTTCTCAGGCGCGCGGGAGAGCAATTGGGTGGTTGAAGGGATTTTTTCTACATATCGTGAAAATGGTGTTTTTGGTGAACAAAAGCAAAACATTAACTCTGCCAGTCTCGTCGGCTGAATTTATGTGGGCTGCTCAGGGATGACCGCGGAAGGGAAAGGTGCAATCTTTTGCGACAGGGAGTCCGAGTCTCATGCAGGTAAAACCGAAGCACGGTATCGCGGGGCACATACCTCCGATGCAATTATGTAAGCTGACTATAGGTCCATGGGCTGGCACCAATTGTGTTTCAATGTGTAATACTATACTTGTACAATTCAATATCATATTTTTGTGTCTCATTCAGGAACGCGAACACGGCCATAGAGCCCACAGCAATTTCAAAGTGTGTTCCAGCATTAGATTCTGTAAACCTTTCAATATTAGTGTCCACGATAAACTATCAATCATCTATACAAGCTCCATAACTTCAGACTCGGAGCCATCATCGGCATAGAGATCGCACATATCAATATCGCTCGAAATCCCATGTGCATACGCAGTTCCCACTAAATAGTGACTCCCCCTTAAGTTCAAGTGAGATCTTAGTATTAAGGGAGTCGGACTGCTGCCGTGTTATTCCAGACGTTTTGGTCTACTGGAAGGCCAATCATTCACTCAATGGAAACATAACCTCCTAGTTCTGTGGTGGCTTCACCCCAGGTATAGGATAGAGCATCGTAGGCTGGCTCCTCGTCAAAGGGAACGCAGGAAGTGTAAGTCTGATAGTCTCGTCAGAATCCCCAACCCGAGGAAAAACTCTGACAAGTCGGATGTAGTTCGGTTCCGGAAGAGGTCCATGGATGTAGGGTCTAAAAGGTGGCCCTGCCATCGGGAAGGCGGCCATGCCCTTACCCCGCCATTGTTTCTTCGTTAGGGGCAAATCGAGAGAACATGTTGAAAACTCGTTCTTTTTTCATCCGAAAAGAAAGAAATATTCTGTTCATGAAAGGTTGAAGAGAAAGGACAAAGTGTTGTCTCTGGTCAGCGCAGAAAAGAAGGATAAAGTAAGAAGTTTGTGGAAGGAAGGAAAGTTGCAATTTTTTGGCCAAGGATGAGGAAGGCACTGTTTATAAAATTAGCCTGGGTAGCCCCAGCGCTTCGACATTCGATGCTTTGGCGCCAGAATAATCGCTGGTCCAGAAGTGGAAAAAAAAAAAAAGGGTTCCTGCAGGAAGCTAAGCCCAAACTGATGGTTAGCCCGCAATGCATCACAGAGTCAGAGCCCAGCTGGTGATGTTGGATATTGTTTTTCATCCTTTCGCTAAAATTAATGATAGCAACAAGAGTTGCACATAAGAGAGCCGACGGGATCCCGGCGAGTCGGCCCTGGGGTCGGCAAAAGCGGGGCAGTGAGCCGAAGGGATCGGAGAGGAAGGAGCGATGTGGCGCCCCGACTTGCCGACTTGGGCTCCCCGTTGTACAAAGTCTGGACACTTGGTGAAATACGACAGGAATTAGATATTCGAAAAACGAGACCCAAAGTACAACAGCGCAGACACCATTGTGCGGGCACCCGGCTGCCAGAAGCACAGCACTGGCACCGAGTGTAGTCCAGCAAGTGTGTGCGACGTCATAATAAGCTCTCCAGGTTTTCAGCTGACAACCAGCCAGGCAGTCTCCTACCCAGCGGTAGGGCTGTGTGCATGGGTGATCCCCGCCGCCCCAAGCCTCTCGGCGATGCGAGCTCGCCTACGGTATGCACTACCTACTAGCTGTTTTCTCGTATTCTCCGAACCACAAGAATATAACAGGTGATCCATTATCCGTTCATACCGGCCGTACAAACAGTAGCGGTTGATAAGACCATGACACTGCAACATTAAACTCACTACCTAGAGGAGCAGTGGGCTTCTAATTATAGCCAGATTCCCAGTGCCTGTTCGACCAGCGGATTCGAAGACGCGGCGAGACGCAACATGCATTCATTCGGTACACTACGTCTGCCGAGACCTTCTGCAAGGGCTCCTATACTCACGCTGCTCATACACCATTTATTTCCGTCCGTCTCTTCATGGGCGTGGCCACGAGGGAGGGAGGCATGGAAGTGAACCCTTGGGCCTCGAGATCGAGGGTCTGACTGCTGCCAACCTGGCACGCACGACGTCAACTTCGTATTCGACAAGAGCCTAGAAAGCTCGGCTGGCTTGGCATATGCCATACACCCGCTTCCTCGTCTAAACACCTTGACACCTTGACACCGCATCCACAAAAGATCCATGACGGACCCGGACAAGATAAGGATGAAGCGGCGGGGAAGATAGCGAAACGAGCGAGAGGGTTGAATCATCGAGATCTTGGAGGAAAATAACATGGTAGAGAATCATAGCCCAAGTTACGATACAAAGGAAGTTCCCAATCATGAATTTTACCGCTTTTTAGGAATATTGATGCATGACACCGACTAAACAAACTTGGTACCGTCGTCTCACTATGGAAGTGTGGCACAGATGCTAACGCCATATCCAGTACTGGTGTTTAAGTATTTAATGATCACGGATCACGGCATTAGGGTACTCAACATGGCAAATAAAGAACACCCCATCCATCAATCTTGGTAAACCCACGGCCAACGTTACAACGGGCCGTCTTGGTGCTCGCCTAGCTCGGAGAAAAGTCGTGTTCGATGCTGGACTATGCTTAAATCCTTACTTGATGAATGCACAACAGCTTGGACAGGGCTAGCTTGGCTGGATACTGAACAATTCCGAGTTCCAACTCTCGGTAACGAATATAAGCCGCTTTGCTTAGTATCAATAAATAATAATAATAATATATATATATATATATATATATCGGATCAGTGCCGCCTCTTTCCAACGTTCCATGATTCTCCAACTTGACTTCAAGTTAATTTCTAGACTCCGAATTACCAGGGACGATACCTATTGTAATTCCTAGTATCCCAATACCCGACCCACAATCACCATGAAGTTCTCCCTCATGGCCGCGGCCCTTGTCTCGGGCGTCTCCGCCGAGTTGGGTGGTGTGAGTCCTTCCTCTCACTCTTGACCTACAGTACCTCATACCCTTCTCACGAACGCCTCACAATCACCAACGAGCCACATAACTCCTCCCATACATGCCCTCCGTTCCCATTTCCCTCCCCAAATACCCGCCCCCGTTCCTCCATACCCTTCCTCCTCCAAGACACACTTCCCAGTTCCCACTAACAACGCCCTTCTCCCACCCCCCCCTAGATCCTCGTATGCACAGGCCCCGACGCAACAGGTCCCTGCTACCACGACACTTACTCCCTGAACACCTGCCACGACCTGGAACCCTCCTACGCGAACAACGCCGCAACCTTCGCCCCGGACGGCGAACCCTTCTACTGCCTCCCCAAAGCCCTGGGATGCGACGAGATATGCCGCTCCCCCACCGGCTGCACCTTCGGCCCCGTGGACTTTGCCTACGGAAACAAGTTCGATCTCGGAGCGATCGGCTGGGACACCATCATAGAAAGTTTCTGGTGTTACAAAAACACATCCGAGTAAGTTCTCCTTCCCCCACCCCCGCCCCCCCCTGGTGGTGAATGATATATATATATATATATATATATATATAGGATATATTTCCATGGGATGGGGGAAGCGAGGGACACAACGAGACGGTAGGAATGGAAGTTTAACCCCCGGGGGGGGAATCAATAAGAATTAAACTACATAAATACTAACATAAACTCCCCTGGAGATAAAAAAGTCCGGAACCCACCGACACCGTTGACCCTACCCCCGAGCCAACTGGAACTGACGAGCCCACCGGGACTACCACCCCTACCCCGACCAACACCGACGGCCCGTCCTGTCCTGTCGAGAAGCGCAAGGCGAAGAGAGTTCTGGTGTAATTGTATATTATCTGTTTATCAGTACTAGGGGGTAGTATTTCGGGGATAGGAGCAGTGTTAAGAATCAAGTGACAATCAATGGTGAGAGCTGGTTGAATGGGGACAAACGCGTAAACGAACATGCGGTCAACACGAGTCTTTAGCTTTAATTTATCTAGAGTATGCTTGCTGTAAAAACTCCCATACAACCTCAGGAACTGCCCATATCTCATCTAGTAGTGTGTTCGAGCCGAAAAAAGCTTCCAATCTCCAAATGGATTCAATTCGAACCCCATGATAGAGGTAGGGACCCCCTAACGCCTATTGTAACTAATACATGCTTTGTTCCCGGTTCGGACCACCCTAGTAATTATAATCCGGCTTCTAACCATTGTCTCCGTGCTGTTGGAGAATCTGTGCTGTTGAAGAAGTACCCGATCCGGCAATCCCCAATATTCGAACAAATGTAGAAACTCCATAATGTAACCTCGATTCAAGTTCCAAACTCCGAAAAGCACCCCCCCCCCCCGCCCCCTCCCCCTTTTAAAGATGCCGTCCCTCTGTAATACGTATTCATCATACCCGGTTTCTTTCCTCTAAACCATACGAGTTCCAAACCTTCACCCATTGATTCATGCCCATTTTTCCTATTGCTTGCAAGAATCCCAACTACTGTCCGTCCTCGAAAGGTGCCACCTGGTGAGGTGCTCCAGCATTTCTGGATCCACGTGCCTGTTCGCCTTGAAGAACACCACCTCGTACGGGTGGATGTTGAAGCCGTAGTACCTGTTGTTGAAATAGACATCGTGACCAGCATCCTTCTCCCCAGCGCAGTACTCGTCGATGTTGTCGTATGCATGCAGAGCCCCCAGCATAGCATCAACCTCGTACCCATGGTTCCGAAGCAAGCTCGTCGAGCCCACCTCGGCGTGGATGGCCGCATGCATCGTCTCGTAGCACGCACCAAACGCCACGGGATCTTCCTTCTTTCCAAAATTATCATCCAGCCCGCCCTGTAAGGACTTCCTCTTGTCGACCAGTATGGCCATCCCCTCGGCGTCAGTCGCGAAAATCATGCTCTGGACGTGCGGCCTCGGCCGGCAGTTCACCGACGATCCCACAAGCTTCACTCGGTCGGTGATTTTGTCGAGAAAAACGTCCGTCCAGCACCTGTCGAGGCTCCATATAGGCCAGAAGGGTCCCCTGAGGCTCGCGTTCATGGTGATGAACCTTTTGTAATTTTTCCATAGATTGTCCTTGCGCAAGACCTCTCCTATCCCCCCTAGGTCGAAGCACCTGTTCGGCCGCTTCACCACCCGCACGTTCGGCAGGTCTGTTGGAATCAGCGCCGTGGCATTGGTCTCGCCGTTGATTATGAATATGAAGTCTGCGGCGCCGTGGAGCGCCTTTTCGACGAAAAACTTCAGGTTTTCCCTCGCCACGTCCGTCTCGTGGTAGGCGTACGTGACGAGGGGTCGGTCGGTATCGTTCCAGGGACCCTTTTTCGTCGAGGTGTGTAAGCCCTGCGGGCGATGCTCTATGGTGTTGGAAAACTATATTGTGTCGTACATATGTGGTTAGCCTTGGTCGGGAGTTCGTTCTGTTTCGGGGCTAGTTGCGATTGCTTCGACAGGGAAGGCAAGGCAATAGCACGTACAGTTCCAGCTGGTATCAGAAACTTGAAAGCCCATATCTGCACTAGGATGATGACACTTATTATGACCGTCTTCCGGCTGCTAGCCGTGGTCAGACCCGCGAAGAAGGCCATGAACGCCCGAGTGCTTAGCGTTTTCCAGTCGCTATACGATAGATATGTCGATTAACGTATGCTCCCGGGTGGGGGTTGTTGGGGTTGCGACGGCGTCTAGCCAGAGCACCACCTGGAGGGACAGCAAAGGAGGAGGAGCGACTAATGTTCAGTAGGGAGTGTATAAACACCGGGGCTGATGAAATAACATTCCACGTTCGACATTGAAGGAAATATTTAGGGCAAAAATGAGCCGGGAGCACCAAAAGTGAGGAGCAAAATAGGTATGACTATGATTGTGTAGGTGATATTAGAGTTGAGGAGAGAAACGGAGGCCACGTTATGGAACCCACAACTCTAGCTCGGACTTGGGAGAGACACGGGAGTGGCGGATGCGGAGTGCCAGGCCCACTTTGGCAGGTACAACGGGTACGATAGTGGTTGGGATTTGATAGAATCGATATACATAGTTGCAAAAAGAAACCGGCCTTCAAACATTCGAGCTTGGAAGCTGGTCGTTTGGAAATGACCAAAAGTGTGATATTTACAGCTCGTCCCTCTCGGGCCTGTGGATAGACAGCGACATGAGATGATCGTTAGCACCAAAGAGAAGCACCGATTTCAGGTCCGTAATACGATAAGCTGTATTCCTGGGCGCTTTCCGAGCTCTCCCATTGCAAACGTGAACATGTGATGTTCCGTACCACCGTTTTAGAAATATCCGACTTTGTCTGCGTGGTAGCCGCAAGAAACGTCGAGTACAGATGAAGCATTCTGAACGGGAGCGGTACTCATTTTATGTTCCTGTCTTCGAGTGCATACAATTCCCAAGCCTCCGCTCTGCATCTAAAACTCCGGCCTTAGGGTTTCCAACGTTCCGGTATGCCAATAATTCACTAGGCAGCTATTATATAATTCAATATCAAACGCGTCGCACCTGCAAGCAATCTCTGCAGGGCTGTAAGCTTTCTCGGCGCGCTCGACTACCGTCCTCCAACCCAGGCGTTCAAAGACGCCCTAGGTGGTATAACCGTGATTGCTTCACAAGCCACAGATTAGCCCTACAGACCGCCAGAAGGATTCTTAAGCCTGACGGTACACTCAGTAGAGTCTATCACATGCATAACAGCAGCAGGCCGCAACTTCAAAGACCTGATTGAATAAATAGGTATACAGGCTGCGGACCAGCTGCAAAACTAAATAACCTGGTCGCCTTGGGAAATACCAAATCGCTCCCTCCCCACGCCGTTTGTGAGTTGCCTGCCATCGGCTGAGGTTCGGCTATCCTCTAGAACCACCGAAAACGTGCCCGGGGCGTACTAGCCTTGTCCACCAGGCCAAAACAAAATACAATTTGGGTACCAGCTATAAACCTAACGACACTTCTGCCCCTTACAGCCATGGTAAAATACAACTACTAGACAAGGTGAGAGGCAGTAGAAAAAGCGAGCAATGGCTCTTCCCCAGGCCATCGCCCCCAAGCAACCAACCACGAAGTTGGAAATAGCAAAACAAGGTGTACCGTATAAAACCCCGGGTTGACCCTCCCTAGGGGTGCCGAATATCATTCATGATGCTAATGCTGTTCGTCCGTAGCCGAACCCTTATTGCGCCCATGTCCATCGGTCCCTGTTGAAAATGAGGAAAAAGAGGATACCGCAAGGAGCAAACATCTACAATAAGTAAGAGCAACCCGATATCCAGAGCAAAAGCAAAAAAAAAAAAAAAAAACCAAGTTGGAATGACCATCCACGAGACCCGTAACAGCTAAGCGAGAACGCCGAAACCGGGTATTGACTGTTAGCACATTTAAGTAAGGGATTCCCGTCTGGTTGCTATCCAGGGAGGACTCCCCGTAACCGAGACGTAACCCAGAGGGAATGTTTGACTGGAAATTTGAAAGCAAAGAGCGAGAAAACCAGACATGACGAGAGAGCATATAAACCCAATGAAAGCTACCAGACATCTCACCGCCACCAGCAGAATAGCCGAAACGCCAGTCAACAGAGCGGAGACGTATGATTCGTGAAAGCAGGAAAAAGAAACAATAAACAGAGTAGTTTGAAGAATAATGAGAAGACCCCGAAAGAAAGAAACGCCGGGCAGAATGCCACGTGGAAATGCTCGTTGGGCAGTGAATTTGCCTGTTGCCGTTAGCCTTAGCCAAGTGCGGAGATCGTAGGGTATAGAGTAGTTGGGGTTTATGATTTCATCCCTTGACGCCTCCGATTTTCTCTCAGCCGGCCACCGTTCAGCGGACGCGGTCGTGTCTTCGGGTCAAGGTTCCGAATGAAGCGAGGAGAGGGGCGTTTTGGTGGGCCTCTAGCATTTAGAGGCGAACACCTTCGTAGTTCGTTGGACCTCGAAAACAATGGTTGACGGGTGTCAGGGGGGTTGTGATCCTTCTAGGAGGATGTGTGGGATCGAACACTCCGAGGAGTGATGTTGCCGCTGCGCTTCCCGGTGAGGAGTTCCTGCTGCTCGGCCTTTTCTGCATTTTGAGCACTCGTGATCACCTGTCTCTTGTTGCGGACTGCGAGGAGTCTACCCTTAATCATCCGCATGACTTAAATTTGGGTCAGTAAATTTTATTGTCCAATAATGGATATATCAAAATATGGGCGTCAAGAGACTAACCTTTCTGGACCGACTGCTGATCATCAATATCAATCTCGCTTGCCGCTTCCGTATCCCCCTTCTCTTCCCGTTGCGGGGTGGAGGGTCGACGCCGGGGGAAATCCTCTTCGGCATCCAAGACAGCCTCCAGCATGCGGAGCGCTGTAACGTAATTAAGTTCACACCCCTCCAGATTCTGATTGGTAACCTCGTTGATGGCCGCTGAACGGCTCATCTCGACGGCTCGTTCATACATCAGCTTTCCGGCGCTTAGTCCCGGTGTGATGAAGACGCCATCCGTGGCCGAGTCACTGGTAGAGGCCGGCTCGATAACGTGGTTGTTTGGATGGCTTAGGTGATCGGGAGAAAGCCTCTTCTGAGCCTCCTGGAGCTTCAGCTTTGACAACTCCGCCTTCTCGAGAACTTCGTTGAAGCGGCCCCTTGTCCACTGCACAGCGCTGATGACCCGCTTATCCGCTGAGCTAGAACCGAGCGATTGAGCGGGCTGGGTACCATCGCCCCGGCTCTTGCGAGACCACCAAGCACCGGCGATATTCATTGCTTTGGCTAGGAGGGTAAGAGACTTCATATACAGGAGAAGGGCCTCCTCGGATAGTGTGACGATAGCATCTACTGTCAGGCCCTCGTCCTCGCCCGTCATCTGATCTGCTGGGACACCACCAAGGCCATGCTCCATGGATGGTGCAAGGGGTACAAGCTGCTTGTACTTGACTTCAGCAAAGCCAAAGACAACGTCGCTGAGCGTTGCCGTTTCTTCGATACGTTGGGCTACTCGGTTTTCTTCGTCTATCGGGACGCTGGCTTTGCCGTCGCCGAGGACACCAGTAGCCATAGACATAGCTTGAAAAGTTGGGAAGGGACCGTAGCCTTGAGGTGGCGAATTACCGGTTCTGGAGCTGAGGAAAAGTTGCGGATTCTTAAACCCGAAAAGCCTTAGACTGGCGTCATGGATGGCCTTGGTGATAACGGAAGTTGGGCTCCCAGAATGGCCCTTCTCGAAGAACCCAGGTCGCTGGCCTGGTATTGGCTGCTGAGTAATGATCCTAGCCGGCCCTGTTGACCTGCGGACAATTTCCTTCGACTTGGGCGATCGGGAAACTTTGCCCGCTACCGCGAGTTGGTCCGCAAAAGCGTTGTATTCCACTTGATTCTTGTCAATGAGTACATACTCTCGTTCCAGCATGACATCCTGAGCAGCGATAGCTTCCGTCGATGGTCCCAACTGCGTCTTGCTCGGGGTTTTGAGGTTCGACGTTGGGTTCGAAGATCCACGGCCCCTAAGGGAAGATCGGATCCCCAGGCCTTCTTGCCTGGTCTGCGGAGACCTACTGGATAGCTGGCCACCAATACTAGAAGGTGAGGCTTCAACGGCGCCACTTCGCGGTGGCGAGCGCCCAGTCTTCAGCGAAGAAGGGTTTACTGACGCTTGACCGGTGTATCTTCGTGTTATCGACAGCCTACGGACACTCGAATTTGATTCGCTGTCGTCTGTCGGGGGTGGGTTTGGAATTTGCTTCACAGACGGACGTCGCTCCTTTGGCTTTGAGGGGCAATCGTCGCCCACCAAACCAGGAATATCGCCAGTCACAACAATGTTAGTAAAAAAATCTTCAAAGCTCATGCGCTCGGCCGGATTTCGCTTCAACAGCGACCTGACCAGAGCCTTCATCTGGGGCGTTGCTGTCACCTCCCTCGGAAACCCGATCACATCCTCTGCAGCCTCAATTTTGCGCAACAACTCCACATGGTTGTTAGCGCGGAATGGAGCCCTTCCAGACACCATCTCGTAGAGAACAGTGCCCACTGACCACAGGTCGGCCGTTGCATCATACTTCTCGTATCGTAAGATCTCCGGTGCCATGTAGAGGGGGGAGCCGCAGAGAGTCTCAGCAAGGGTGGTGGATGGGAGAACTCGGGCGAATCCGAAGTCGGCCAGCTTGAGCATAGGCAGGGAGACTAACCCGGCAACGGGTGAGAGAGAGTTCTCGCTGGTAGTGAGGATTGGGCACACCGACTTGTTTGCCTCCCTATATGATCGTGGTGGGAGAAGCAGGAGATTTTGAGGCTTCACGTCACGGTGGACGAGATTCTCTGAACGAAGGAACTTGAGAGCGCTCGCAAGTTGCTTTAGGAAATGCCGACTTATCACTTCATGTAGCCCTGCGTTCGGAGAGCTAGGGTACTTGCGAGCCATGTCGTGAGTCACCGGATGAGTTATGAGCTTCTCCCTCTTTTTGATAAACAGCGACAGATCACCAAGCTCGCAGTATTCCATGATGAGGTTTATGTGGGTGGACGACTCCAAGCATTGGTGGAGCGCAACAATGTGGGGATGTCTCAACTTGGTAAGGATGCGGATCTCGCTCCTCAAATTGTCTTTCAACTTCTTGTTCAGGCGCTGGAGCTCCACGCTCTTGATAGCGACGGCCTCGTTTGTTTTCTAAGAATCGAACATGTCAGCAACAGCCATTACACCAAGATTAAACGGGGTTTTAAATACGGTACGAGATAGCCGCGTGCTTGCTGCTACTTACCTTGTGTTTTCCTAGATACACCTGGGCAAAACTGCCCTTTCCAATCTCAGCGCCTATGGTAAAATCGCCTATGACTCCATCCCTCGATCTCCGAGAGGAGTTCGAGGCTGATGATCGACCCGCCATACTTTCGGGTGGTTCGTGGCCGGATGTGGTGAAGAGAGTTGGGGCGTTGACTAGGGGAGCAAGTCGGGTACGTTGGCAGCCCGAGGGCTAATCGATTCGGAAAACGTCGGCAGGTAGATGGAGCGTCATGTAAACGAAGTTGACCTAGATGGACAGGTGTTGATGTAGGGGAGGAAAAGAGGGCTGGGCTCCGTACAAGGCAGAAGCCGAAAAGAGAGAGTGGACAAGCGGGATCTAATGAGGCCTACAGATGGAGGTTGTAGGATTAACGAGCGCAGTAGGTATCCGATGTTTCGCTTGTTGTGGCGCAGAATTAGGTGGTATGTTAGTAGAGACGTAGCCCAGGTTGGCGGTCGTCTCAACGTTGGGCAAGGCCAAACAGACGAAAATGGGTGGAAAGGAGTGGCAGGGAGCTTTTGATGCACTTTGTCCTGGTTGGTGGAGGTTATGACGAAATGGCAGGCGCCCAAGTTGGTAGTTCGTGGCGAGCACTATCTTCCGTCGTAGCGCTCGTGGGGCTCGTGGGAAGAGACGGTGGGGGAAAGAATGCTTCAGGGCGAGGGGTTGACTCGACGAGAGTATGGAAAATGCTATGGAAGAGAAGCGAGGCTGATGATGTACGAATGGGCCAGAATTCGCAAAGGGAGACAACAGCCAGGAGAGCTACTGCTGGTGGGTGGTGGAGGTACTTCGAGGTCAAGCTAATGACTCGAAAGCTGTTTGGCAAGTGGTACGGATTACAGCCGCGAGGATCACGAAAGGGGGAGTCACACTGGGAAAGTGGTATAAGAGGGGGCGGCTGAGGCTGCGATGATGGTGAAGTTGGCAGGAAGAGAGGAGAGAGGAGAGATTGAAGGTGGATTATGAGAAATACGAGTGTGAAGATTGTCGGAACTAATCTGTAATCACTTAGGGGGAGGAAACTCGAGTTGGGAAAAGAAGGGGACCATTTGGGGGACGAGGTGCAGGTGGCGGTGATTGGGAAGAATGACTGCGGCGCACTCGTGATCGCAGCGCCAGCAACGAGCGGCAGCTGGTCAATACTGCATGTTAAGGGGAGAAGTACTCTCAGGGGCCATATACTTGCGGTCAAGGGCACAGCTTCCCCTTGAGCTTTCGATTGTTGCACACAGAAAGCGCACAGTTATAGATTTGTGGTCCGAGCGCCACCGCAACAGTGTGAGCAATAGTACGGACCCAATTAACAGTACCTAGCCATTATAGGCTAGCTTATATCTTATCGCAGGCTGATAACACAATCTGTCTCCACTTTCTTAAAGGACTCCGGGAGGGCGCTTCCAAGTTGCTTTTCGATCCTGCCAACAATGACAGCGATACCGCGATATGCACTGCTGGGTGCTGGGTGGAGCCTAATACATGGTACCCTTGATTAAATACAGAGCTGTGCACAATGCACCATTATCCTCTCGATCGATACCTATCTTTACGCATTCTTGAGTTAGCATCCCCTGACCGCTGACCGACTTGTTTTCGTTCGGTCCTGATACGAAGTCTTGGAATCAGAAGTCCTTATCGAGCAGTTACATAAGTATGATACACGGTGAATTTGGATGAAGCAGCATCCATGGTACTGTATTATCTGCTTGCTCTGAATACTAATTACCATATACAGCATTCCAATATCCGTGATCTGTACCTATCTGGATTCTTTTACCAACTCGGTACTTGTTCACCTCTTCTCAGCTATCCTTCGTCTTTCACCGCTTCGGCTCCTGGTTTCTGCCACGACTATTGCTATTTTACTATTCCTCCATCCATCCCCTTGCTTCAAAAAGCCCGGGCCTGGCCCAAAAGCGTGGAACAAGGCCCTCTAGGCTACCGGTACATGTGTTGTCCAAGAATTCTAGATGTCCATCCATGCTCCCATTGCTACCTAGTACCATCGCAGGTGTTTGGCAACTTGCAGTCTGCCTGGCTGTTTAGCTCGCATACCCAGTGCCACTTGCAAAGTAATAGTCCACTTACAAGCTGCATTGATACATATCTCATCCTCGTCTCTCTTCCTGCTCCGCTTTACTACCTGGTATTAGATGCGAGGGGCCTGAGACAAACGTGTGTTCCTCACCGTCTTCTTTGCCTTCTAGGACTTTTATTGTTTTGCCTATCTCTCTCTCTCTCTCTCTCTCTCTCTCTCCTCAAACGATCGGTCACTTTCACACACAACTTCAGCCTACAAAGAGACTGCTGCAAGCTCGATGCTGACGAAGAAGAGTGTGGATAGAAGGCTTGGAAGACAACCACAACCACAACAAAGTCCCAACAAAGTCCCCCTCAACACCCCGTTCCCAGTGTGTCTGTGTATGTGAGAGACGACTCAGACAAGAGTCGAGACTGGGATCCCGTAGTTCATGATGAAATGTTGGATGGGGGACCCGATGTGACACTTTTCCCGAAGGCAAAAAGTCTCAGGCCTTTCCTGTCCCTTGATGTGGCAGGGACTGCCTGGAACGGCTCGCATATGTGGTACACACTGGCGAATGCACAGGTGTGCGGCCTGCATGAGATGGGTCGGCAAAGCAGGAGGTGATCGGTGGATGCATTTTATTTTCCAACAATCCCTCTGGTGCTGTGGTCCTTGCTTTTCTTCCGACGTTTCCTGCTAGCAGTGATGGGTGACTCGACTCCTCACTGTTTGCAGCACGGTTGATCCCCGAGTCTACCTGTGAATTACGCACAGTGTTATAATCCATACCTACAGTATGCACGCTACACCGGTGTTTGCACTCTCCGTAAAGTGCAGTTTGTGGATCCTAAAGTTGCCAGTGCGTTCAGTGGAAACTCTTCCGGATCGTTCATGCCAACAGCTACACTTGAGGCTACTGCATTCGAATGTACGTAAATGAGGTCCGACCCCTCTGTATCTAGTGGTATCTTGCTTGCTTGGAATTCTGTGTCATGAAGGGTGGTTGGCCGAACCTCCATCTCATCACTAACGGTACCTGCTGTACCAACCTAGGCCTACAGTATCTTCCATAGTAGGTGATGTATGCCATATTTCTTATCTTGTCTTTCCTACGAACGACAAGACCAACCAACCACCAAGTTCAATTCGTAGTCCACCCCATGGAAACCGGGTGTTATTTTTCTTTATTTCCCTCCCCTTCCTTCCCAGTTTGGGTTTGTGTGTGTGTGCTTTGTTTCTCATCTTATTCCACGACTCGCGGCTTAGATGCATCTCGTGCTCGAAAGCTGGGCAAGGCGTGACCTGGGTGACTTTTTGCTTTCTTCTGCCTACTTTCGGCTGTGTATTCTGTGCTGTGTTCTCAGTTGCATCCATCTATACAGAGTAGATATGTACATGCTCCTCCGTACCGCACATGTTCTGCAAACAGGCACCCCAGGACAACGTCACCTGATGGTTTCTTGCCGGACTCCCATTGGCGATCCCGCCTCTCTGCACATGCATGCTGGAATGGAAACGTGTGTCGCTCTCCGGCGGTATGCCAAGTATCCACCCCCCTGGCCGCATCTGCATAGATGCGGCCAGTTTTTGGCATGAGAAACGATTCCAATGGGGAACAGGATTAGTACGCGTCCAAGTGGTTGGCAAAATATCCCGGGAAAAATTCAAACTTTTGACAAAACTACCCCCCTAATCGTGGGTGGAAATACTCTGGGAAGGTGTGAAAACTTTCCATTTTTCTTTTGTTTCGTTGTACATTCTTATAGTGGGACCATGATGGAATTTAGTCTGGGGGCCCGGATAGGCAGGTTTGAGAGGTTTCGCCCGACCCACTCGCTTCCTGCTTGTGCGTACGGCCCGGCCATCAAGGGAGAGAGGATCAAGGGTTCCTTCTTGCGCATCCATCCCATCATCGATCATCTGCTCCGAGTGATAAATACATCCATCCACCTTATCGGCGATGAATCTCACAGCTGCGATCAAGGACAAAATGGCGCCCGTGTGGGTCTTGGATCAATGTATGTATATACTCTCAGAGTGTGCTGACGACAGTGGCATGAAGTTTTTGAAGTAAATGTTGTGCACGCTCTTGCTGTTGACGTTGTATGTTTTGTGCGTGCAGTTCATCTCGAGGGATGGGATGGCCACCACAAGGACGAACAGAACGAGGCGAAATGTCGAACATGAGGATGGGGTTGGTGTGTCTGCTGTGCGGGGGTCATCTTTGATGCCGGCCTACCTATTTTGGCATCACCCGTTTTGCTAGTACACGCCTGGTGCAGTATCTACGGCATCGAGCTGTGCTACTGTTGTCCGTATGGTACACATTTTCTTTTGGGTGCCACCAGGTAGCCGTCCATGGATAGCGGGAACCATTGCGGAATGGAGCTCTTTAAGGGGAAGTACTCGTTTTCATCAATCAGTATCGAGATGCGACTATTTTCATTACACAACAAGTTCCACCAACATAGAAGTGTAGGCTGTTCCTATACTCCAGAAACAATACAGAGCAGGAACCGAGCCCAATGTATCCGCATATATGCTCGGCAGGAGGGTTGCACCTTTTGTTTGTTCAGACGTTGTATACATGAATAATGTTCCTCAACGGTCCTCCTCCTCCTCGCCAGTAACATCTCATATTCCCCTTCTTCCACTTCCGGCTGCGTGCTCGACGATTTGAATCTTGGCTTCCCGGGCAAGCAAGCAGCAAGCCACCTAGGATGCTGTACATCCAATGCTCCTTTGGCCTACAAGCATGCTCTACGGCACCAGGACTTTTGTACTTTTTCTTTTCTGTATCACAAAAGGTACAGATCCTCCACGCAGCATCTACCTTATTTCTAATATTCCAACTAACCTATCAGAAGCTCCACCCCCAGTCTCGGGCGCCCTTCAGTGGTAGTTCGGCCATGTACGTTTCTGCACGTGTGATCATTCCTGCCGCCCCCCGACCCTCCACGCATTTTAATTGTTCGTCGTCGGCGCTGCAAGCTGATATCGATCAAATTAATTCCGCAAATGCGCGGATGCGCGAGGGGACAGACTGGTCATTTGGGCTGTATACGATAAAACAGCATGCCCAAGAAAGCCCCATGCATTCAAACTAGAAATTGTTGCTGGACATTGTAAACGACAAACCTGTCAAAATACTACCTCGCTCGAATGGGAAGGTCTTTTTTAACTCGGGCTCCTTGTCAGTTCCTAGGACTGCCAGGCAGACCTCGTCGTTAACCTACATATAACCAGCATGGCTACCTGGGCACTTACATAATGCATGGTGCATTCTGGAGTCTCAAATGCTGAGTCGGACATATATATGACGCCGCCATCGGTAGGCCTACATTCAATTCCCGTGGAACCAATAACAGGTTGTACTCTCGCATTTGATGAGGAGGAATGATAACCTAAGAGTAAAGCAACAAGGACGAAGCACGGATGCCGCTCCGTTCAATTGATCCTATGTCTAGGCAGATATCTCCTTCTCCGCACGCCATTGCATCCAAGCAAGACTATTGGTGAGGCAAAAGGGAGCAAATCGGGGCGCAGCAGCAGTCACCAAGCACACATACACACGCTCCTCCCTAGAAGGGACATGCTGGTGACTGCTTCGGCCTGCAGAGTTGGACGTGTGGGCGGCATGCCGGCAAGGCCTTGTGCCCACCACCCAATTGCTAGCCATCCCCGAGCTCAACCTTCCACTGGCCAATCAGTTCTATGTCATATCTAATGTACCCGACATCTCACAAGGGAAGAGGTACTATGACACACACTCGTCCTCCATCCCCACAAACTTAGTGTCCATTTCCCTTCTTGGTGGTAGGGAGCTCCTTCAGTGCCTCTCCAATAACACTCAGCGCCTTTCGAAGCTGCTCCTCCGAGATGACTAACGGTGGAGCGAATCGGATGATATTTCCATGAGTGGGTTTTGCCTGTTGTTCCCATCCATCCTGTGTCAGCATTGAGGTTCGCCAGTAGTTTTTCAGCCAGACGGCGATACGACTCAAGAGTCCTACATATTTCTTCCCGGCATCGCTCTAGACACTTCTCGGTGGTTCGCCATCCACCCAGACTGACTACCCACAGCCCCGTCGATTTGCTCTAGGTTGACATAAACGTACCAGTACGCCCTTCTCCTTGAGGAGGATGCAGAGATCCCAGGCAGTTCTGCCTGCTGCCGCCGACTCGTCGATGACAACTGCATTCAGCAAGCCTTTGCCCCTTATGGTCTTGATTATGGGCGACTTCAACGATGCTAGTTCACTTCTGAATATGTTTCCATATTTATCCGCCTTCTCCGTCAGTTGCTCCTCTTCCATGATCTCCAAGGCACGGAGGGAAACGGCACAACCGAGCGGGTTTCCTCCGTAGGTGGAGCCGTGAGAGCCGGGTTCGAGCACCAACATAATCTCCTTGCTGGACAGAACGCAGCTCACTGGATAAAGACCGCCCGAGATGGCCTTACCCAGAGTCACCATGTCCGGCTTGATGTTGGCCCACTCGGAGCACAGCATCCTACCGGTGCGGCCAATTCCCGTCTGAATTTCGTCGCATATCAGGAGAACATTGTGTTTCTTGCATAGGGCCTGCACTTTGGTTAGGTAGTCATCATCAGGCACCACGACACCAGCCTCACCCTGGATGGGCTCGACGATGAATGCGGCAGTGTTCTTTCCATGGGCTTCCAAGGCTTCTTCGAGATCAGGCACACTGTTGAAGCGGATAGTCTTGCCAGTGGACGGGACTATGGGCCCAACATTTGGTACGTAGGGGCCATAGTTATCCCGGGAGTCTGGATCGACAGACATAGATATGGCAGTCATCTAAATTGGAGAGTGGAAACCGTTAGACCAACAGATTGACCCGGGTAGATTTACTTACTGTTCGACCGTGGAAGTTCTCGCTGACGGCAAAGACGATGGCCTCTCCCTGCGGAACCTTCTTAACCTTGTATGCCCATTTGCGAGCGATCTTGATGGCAGTTTCGACCGCCTCGGCACCCGTGTTCATGGGTAAAACCATGTCGTAGCCAAACATGGAGCGAATCTTTTCGGCCCACTTGGGGAACACATCGTTGTAGAAGGCCCTCGAGCTGAGGGTCAGACGGCCAGCCTGGTCGCTCAGGGCCTTGACGAGCTCAGGGTGGCAATGGCCCTGGTTCACGGCGCTGTAGGCGGAGAGGAAGTCGAGATAATGCTTCCCTTCCGGGTCCCAGACGTCAACGCCCTTTGCACGGGCAAACACAATGGGTAGCGGGTGATAGTTGTGGGCGGCGTACTCGTCCTCGGCCTTCATGGCATCGGCCGTCGAGCTCGCGTGGTATCGTGCGAATGCCATTGTAGGACAGTTGTGTGCAATAGTATTCGTACTTTCGATAATAATAGGCTAACACGGTTTGGCTAGATACTTGAAGGCTCAAGTTGGATAGAAAGGGGGTCGAACGCTAGGGAATTAAGTTGTTTTCCTCTTGGGGGGAGGCTCTTGGAGGGTTGAAAGGGAGAAGATTGATGATAAAATTGACGAAGAAGTAATACTAGTCACGACAAACAAGGGGAAGAGGGGAAAGGCGGAAAAGACACAATGAGGGGCAGTATACTATATATACTCCCTTTGCCCCGTTTGTCTCTTGGATATACGGCGGTCCGCTCGAGACACTCGACACTTCTCGCGGGGCCGTTGCTTTTGGAGGAAGGTGCTACGCACAAACAGCCCACCGAAACGAGAAGAACGGTTAGATTCAGGGACAGGCGGTGCGTGGCGAGCGAATCCTACTAGGTTCGAGCATGAAATGGACCCGGTTCAATGTTGCCAACTTGACGCTGTTCGGGCCGCCTAAACTCCTAAGTGCAAGTGCATGCGGCTCTGACGATGTAGCAACGGCCAACAATGGCGCACATGATAGAAATGCGGCACCAAGGTTGCAAGCTTACGGATTTATTACCTACTGTCAAATGTGCATATTGCCGAAGGAAAGCGAGATCCCGTTACACAATCTCGATGATGTTCAGTTCACAACAAATGAATTCTGTTTCTGTATTAGAGGCTATTGGTACTGTGGCAGAGACAAGTCCCAGGCACTCACCGCCCGATACCGGGAGATTTCTCTCTATCTCTATCATCAGGAAAGAGCACATTGGAGAATGTTGCCGCTGGTGAGAAGAAAGAGGCTACGTCATTCCTGCACAGTGCGAGAGCTTTGGCCAATAATATCTGTTCTAATCCAATGGGGAGGTTATCGTCGGCCAAAGCTACCACCGAGCTGCGGGCCAATTCAGTACTTCCTGCCTCAGGCCACATGGATCTGGACAACAAGCTCCACCTTGAGCAGCAGGCGTACCTGCAGGAACAATCTGAGCCCTCAAGACCCTGAATGTACCTCCAGCCAACATGAGAGTTCCGACTTCGTAGACAAGTAGCACACGATACTACATTCGTGGAATGAATACAACAACTAGGCCCTCGCCTTCTTCCCTCTCCTTTTAGGTCGATTGCCTATAGTGAACCCCGAAGCTCAGGGAAATGAGCTCCTCAGCCCCGACCACGTCCTCAAGAAGGCCGCGGTCGAGCCAGACAACTATCCTATTGGCGCTCATTGCACTTCGTCTTTTCAATGCTTTGACAATCCGGACCTTCTTTCAGCCAGATGAATATTTCCAAGCCCTTGAACCCGCATGGCTTATGGCATTCGGCTATGAAACATCCCCATACGTAACATGGGTAAGTTGATTGATGTTTAACAAGTCTCGTAGCTAGGGTGAATCTATCTAACAGCTACCCTATAGGAGTGGAGGTTGGGGTTGAGGTCTTCATTGCATCCTAGACTCTTTGCAACACTCTACACCGCCGTTGACTATGCCGCTAGTATTGCCAGCATTTCGCCTCATTATAGGGCAGAGGTGTTGATTTTAGTCCCCAAGGTGACGCAGGCCGTCCTGGCTGCTATTGGAGACTGGTATACCTGGCGACTAGCGAAGAGCATATACGACGAGAAACGATGGATACCAGAAGCAACTGTAAGTGCTACCTATAGCAAACTCTTCCAGCAATAGACCAAAAAGGCTGATATATTCTTCACTCTAGCTATTGATGACGGTTCTTAGCCCATGGCAGTGGTACGTTTCAACAAGGACGTTCTCAAACTCCCTTGAGACTGTCCTCACCATTGCAGCTCTCTATTACTGGCCGTGGAGACTCTTCGCAGACGTGAAGCAAGAAAAGACAGAAGCCCTCAAGGCTCCCGGGGAGAAATCTGGGTATGTGTTCATTCTCTATCCGCCAGGTTAGGTTATTGCTAACACCATTTCAGTCTTCGGGTCTCATTGCTTCTTGCAGCAATAGCAGTACTCCTACGGCCCACAAATATATTGATTTGGTTTTCAATAAGCACCATACTACTCACCAGACTATCACTCGATGGGCAGTCACCCATTACGGCATCGGTTGTTGTGGTTCTAGCCAGAGAAGTCATCCTATGTGGAGGCATCATTCTTGGCATCACGGCTGTTTCCGACAGATACTTCTACGACGACTGGGTCTTTCCCCCGTACAAGTTCTTGTACTTCAACCTCGCCCAGTCCCTTGCCGTGTTCTACGGGCAAAACGACTGGCACTACTACTTATCCCAAGGAATCCCTCTTCTCAGCTTTGGGATCCTTCCATTCGTGCTGTACGGTTTATGGAAGGCACTCGGATCCAACCCAGGCCAAGAAATCTCGCTATGGTCTGGTAATGTCCTCCGAACTCTTGGGTTCGCGGCAGTTGCCCTCATGGGCGCCCTTTCCCTCATATCCCACAAAGAAGTTCGCTTCATTTACCCTCTCCTGCCCATATTCCACCTTGTGGCAGCGCCATACATTGTGTCGCACTTCACCGAGGCCGTCGCAAGAGAGCCGACAAACAAAAAGAGCCCGATGAGGGATGCTATAACTATCAAGAACAAACCCCTCCTAGTTGTGATTCTTACTATTAACTTTGTCGTTGGAGTATATTTATCGTACTTCCACGCTGGAGCCCCCATGGCAGTGTTGGACTTCTTGCGGCACGAGTGGGAGGACCGCCACCCGAACCAGCTATCCATGGGCGTTGATGCCATACCACAAGAGGCATCTTTCCCTTCAAGCGTTATTGGGCCCCCATTTGTTGTCTTTTTGGTACCATGTCACACGTCGCCCTGGAGGTCTCACCTGGTGTACTCGGAGCTCACTGGCAGGGCACTTACCTGCTCGCCACCCCTTGATACCCTCCCCGGCAGCGAAGAGCGCAGGAACTACAAGAGCGAAACCGACCTATTCTACGACAACATCACGGAGTTTCTAGAGAGACCTATCAAGGAAGAGTGGTCGCTAACATGGGGTCCCAACACGCCCTTTTCGGAGGCAGCAGGTCTCCCACAATTTATTGTTGGATTTAGTGGGATTAGAGATGAATTGCTGGGATATTTCGAGGATGGGTTGGGCAGCTGGTGGAACGCTAAGCTCGAGGAGAGATGGGCAATGTGGAATGGGCTTTTTAGTGACGACTGGAAACGGGAGGGTTACTTAATTGTCTGGGAGGTGGTTCAAAGCTCGGATGAAGAATCGGGCGTATAACCATAAGAGTAATAAATGGGGGATGCATAGAGCATGTGGCGCAAGATGGGTTGATAAGAGATACCCTAGGGAATAAGGATTAGTTTCCTAATCACTTGGATACCCTCTCTCACTTATTGGTTTACAAGTCATGTAGAATATTCCCTGTTTACGGAGTAATTGACGATAAGCATGAAATTCGAGGCAGAAAACGTCATGAAAGAGACGGTCTATCCATTTCCCAACGCCCGACCAAACATCTCGCGGTGTCTCTAAAGACATCCCCAAGCCTCGACCGTCGAACACCAACTGTAGCTACCGCTGTCCTTGGTGCTAAGCCTCCACCTCCGGCCAGACCGGTGGATTCTTCCTGGCATACTCATACACATCAAACTCGGGCAGTCCTACCGTGATCCCCATCAGCACCCTTTCCCAAAACCCAATCCTCTCCTCGGGCATAACAGTGACAACGGGAGACTCCCTTCCCACATACTCCCAGACCCACTCGTCGTCCTCGCTCTTCTCGGGGACGGGATACTCCAGCTCCTTCGTCCCGGTCCTCTCCTTCTCCTTGCCATCGGGCCACCTGGCTTCGCCCAACCCTATCGCTCCAGGCACGTCGTCCCTCTCGCAATCCCGCCGCCGGCAAAGCTTCCAATTCTTGAGGCTCGCGGGGGACCAGACGCTCTCGTCGTCCAGGCCGAGGCCGCGGGCGGCAAGCCTGGTGCGGGCGGAGGAATGAACCAGCTCGTTCGTTCCTTGCATGAATTGTCCCCTTTCTTCGAGCCCGTTCGTCGGGTTGACGCGCCGGTAGAGGCCGGGCTTTCGGTCGAGGGATCCGGCGAGGGAGTAGGGGAAGAGAAGGGACTTGTGTATCATGCCCAACGCCCACACGCGGGCGCGCTCGGGGGAGTATATAGGGGGGATGGCCCAGTGGAGGTTGAGGGGGTCTAGCATTGTTTCCAGGAGGTTGTTTTGGGGGGCGGGAGGGGAAGGGGCGGGGGACGGGGAGAAGAAGAGACCTGTGACTCTCTCCAGGAGTCCCTTCTTGGGGCTCTCGCTGTTCTCTTGCGTCTTCTGCTGTCGGTGGTGATGTTGTCCCCGTCCCTGCTGCTGATGCAAACCCGGCTTCGGCGCCAGAGATTGCTTCCCGCTCTCGGTATGGTAGTAAAACCCTCTCCCCTTCCTGAACAAATGCACTAGTTCCTCCACCTTGAACTCTACCCCGACGCTGCTGAGCTGGTCTGCCATCCACGCTAGGGAAATATCCCCCATCTGCTGCTCCTCGTACCCACCCCCAGTGTTCGCGTGGGTGCCCGGGAACCACACCTGCTTCAGCTTGGTTTTGCACGACGGCAAGCGCTCCCACACGGCGGGCGCGAATGGGGGACGATCTTCGTCTAGCGCTAGAGCGTGGAACGCGTGTTCTATACGCGAGGAGAGGGATGTGTCGTAGAAGTGGTACTCTTTTGTTGATTGGGGCAGGCCGAGAGCGGATAGCCATGCAACGTCTGGGATTCCTAGGGAGCCTACTGTATCCCAGACGCCGATGGCTTTGATTGTGATGGGTTTGCCGCCTTTTTCGCTCATACGGGTGAAGTTTTTCTGGTTGAGAAAAGTTAGTTGGACTACTCAACTCTTGTATAGTACCTCTTACGGTAATGACATGGGGCCGGGAAGGACTTTGTGTTCGAAAAGCAGAAGCTCACCTCAAGCAACAACCTAGCATAGTCCTTCCCCGTCGCCTCCGTTCCAAAAACGGGTTTCCTATTCATTCCCTTCCTCATCGCGTCCTCCGTCCCGAGCGGAGGGAGTTGAGGAAACTGATCACCATTCTTCTCATACCCTTTGACTTTCCAGTTCTCCACGTCCTTGAGAATCGGGTAGAAGTACTCCAGGCCTTCCCTCGTCAGCAACCCTATCCCGGCAATCAAGCCCGCGACAGAGCGAGCAGTGAAGGCTCCGCGGGAGAAGCCGACGAGTACAATCTCGTCTCCGTCGCAGTAGTTGGCGCAGATGAAGGAGTACACCTCCCTGATATTTTCGGAAATTCCCGTCCCGAAAGCTGCGCCCGCGAAAGCGTCGAGGGGAGAAAACCCAGAAGTCCCGACCCCATTTTGATAGTATATCACTTGCAGGGTGTTGTCTGAGCATTGCCGGCGGAATGCGCGGGATATGCGCGTCACGTTGGAGGGGAGCTGGAGGTCGAATCCCTTTTCGGTCTTCATGAAGCCGTTGTCTCTATGTTTGTGAGCGAGGTAGGATGTAAGTTACCTAATTATAGTGTAGGTATTGACTGGAAGGGGAGGAGTGAGTGATGGGGATTTGGGCTCGGCAAAGTTGAGTTGAAATGGATAGTCGGGCAGGCGAGAAAGGCTTTGCTAGAAAGATTTCTTACGAATTCTGCCATGTGCCATCGCAGCAGATTATGAGGCGCTTTCGAGGAGCGTTGTTCATCTTGTCTTCTTGTTTTTCTGATCTCTGTGGGTGGGCAGTGTGTGGCTCAGGCATGGAGACGACGGTGATGGAGCATACGTTACACGGGGTAAGTGGGTTAGATATTGGGTTAGTATCTTTTGGGCATGTACGACAACAAGAGAAGAGAAGAGAAGAGAGGAAGATGAACAATTATATATTCGAGGTTTGCCCTTTTCATATATTCTGGCCGGGGAGAATCATGGTTATATATATATATGTATATTTTATATTATTCTTCCTCAGCTGGCCCTCCCTTGTCCTATCGGGCTAGCCTGGCCCCCCATTGTGACGGGGTCTCGCCAAGGCTCTCCATCCCTGCAAGCCTTGGAAGAAAGGGGAAATGCAAGCTATTGGTGTTGATGGAGAGTGGCTTCGCCATTCAACACTGGGCTCTGGGGACTCAGTCTTGCCTCTTATGAATAAGCCCCCGGTAAGCCAGGTTTCCTAGAACGACGATGCCACTCGGCGGTGGAGAGCGTAAAGAGAGACACTCGTTTCGGCTGTGTGTGGGACGCAATTCGTTAGGTCGCCAACTGCATGTGCTTGCAGATAAATAGGGCTGAGTCAACCAGAAAACTCTCTAGGGCCTTTTAGTTCCTCTTCGTGGCTGACAATTTGCATGCAAACTACGAGGGTCAGCTTCTTGGCGAGTCTTGGGTGACGAGAAATAGCGGGCGCTGGGCTCAGGGAAAGGCTGTGTCAAAGACAGTTTTTCTTATAAGGGATGTAGCGCACACGCAGGTGTTTGTGGCTTCGATTGGGATTGGTCTCTTGGACCTTGTCCTATATTGCAGGGGATGAGGCTTTGGTCGTTCACCGAGACGGACATCAGTAATATAGGACAGGAGACACTAATCACTGAGTGTTGAGTTTGGGGTCGCAGTGTCGTAGAAGAGTTAGGAGTGGGAGGAGTACAAGACGGGAAGGCCCCTGGGCGGGTGTAAGGCAAGGATAAAACCACCGATTCATGTCAGCACATATGTAGAGCAATAGCAGACACTTGTGCTACCACATCGTCGGCAGATACAGTAGGTGATATGTCCAGCTTCCAGCTTCCAGCTTTCACAAGCTCATCAAGGTCAAGACTGAATCAGGAAGGGGGAAAGTGGGGCCATGGGAAGCAGCTGCGACCCCGAATGGATGGATTGGACGGCCCCTGAGGTCGGGGGGAAGAGATTGGCCCAAGCGCTACGAATCAACCGAGCTTGCCCATTGGCGTCAGCACTGTTGTGCCGCGGTGCTTCTGCTTTCTCTCTCGTGTTTACGCACCCAACCTCCCCTTATTCATCTAGGCAATCCCACGGCCGGACCTGCTGAGTGATAAACACATTCTCACACAACGTCAATTCTATCAAAACACCAACGTCAGGCTTGTGTAGACATAACCGATAGCAACAACAACAACATTCCTGTTGCTGTATCACCAGCGATTCCACATATTGCCTGAAATCGGGCAATACAGTGGACGGCCAAAACAATTCAACAACAAACAACATAACATCAGATTAAACCCGACTAGGCTCATTTGTATGACAATGGCCCCGGACGAGTACTACCGCTCCACCACCATCACCCGCGAGAACCGCCACACCCCCGGCGGCGGCGGCGGCGGCGGTGGTGGTAGCTTCGAAGCACATGGATCTCGCGGTCATTTCCAAGCCGGATACCAGCAGCAGCAGCCGCCTGCCCCCCCGGAAATGCGCCCTCGCACCCGCAGCGGCATAACCCGCCGACAGCCCGAAGACGACATTAACGAGTTCTTCATGCGCAATGGCCTCGAGACGGAGAAGTCTATGCCCTACTGCATGGAGTTTGCGACGTCGCGCCTCCCGCCCCACACCGTCGTAGAACCCATGCGTACCCAGGGCTACTGCTCCGTCACCCTCCTGGCAGCCACCCAGCCCCACGCCAGCATCGTGCAGTTCCGTCCCGAGTCTCACCGCTTAGACATGGCCATCGCCCAGGACGCCCGCGCCATCTACGGCCCCGTCGTTCCCGTCACGAGGGAGATGGGATATCTCTTCATCGAGCGTATCCAGGAGACGGAGCAGCACGAGCATCGCGGACTGCGCAGGAGGATCAAGGATAAGCTCTTCCACCGACACCGCAAGGACCGCGACGATGACGACTCGAGCAGCTCTAGCTCTAGCAGCAGCAGCAGCAGCAGCTCCAGCGACGACGACAGACACGACAGACACGACCACCGAGAGCGCACCAGCGGTGGCAACCGTCACAAAGAGGATAGACAGCAGGTCATCCTCCACGCCTACTCCATGTCCTTCCTCCCTGGAACCCCGCTGACCACCCACCGCCTCGCCCGCCTTCCTCCCGACATGGCGGGAGCCCACCGCGCCGCCCTCGTCCGCAGCCTCGCCCAGCACTTCTCCGTCGCCTGGCGTAGCGGCCGCTACCCCGACGCCCCTCGCCGCCCGCAGTCCAACGTCGCCATGTCCCTCCGAGGCCGCCTCGAGGCCATGGAGCACACCCTCCCCCCTCGTTTCCGCGGCGCCGCGGCCCAGGTCCTCGCCCGTCTCCCCCAGATCGAGGCCCTCCCCTGGGTTCTCACCCACGGCGACCTCGTCCCTGTCAATGTCCTCGTAGACCCCCAGCGCGGAAACATCACGGGCCTCATTGACTGGGCTGAGTCCGAGTACCTCCCCTTCGGAACCGGCTTGTACGGCCTCGAGGAGATCCTGTCTCATGCCGCCACCCTGCCTGAGGAGGAAGGTCCCGACGGCCGCGGCAAGCGCTGGGGATACTACCCCGACGTGAGCGCCCTGCGCGAGCTCTTCTGGAGCGAACTCATGGGCATGGTGCCCGAGCTCAGGGAGGGAGGAATGATGGAGACGGTCCGTCTTTCGGGCCAGATGGGCGTGCTCCTCTGGTGCGGTATCGCGTTCGACGATGGAAGGCTCGACCGCGTCGTCCAGGAGGGAAGGGACTCCACCGAGATTGCCAAGCTGGATCTCTACGTCCTGTCCCCCGAGGGCTGCAAGGACGCCTCCGTCATGCGCATCGAGGAGAACATGAGGTATCGTGGCCGCGAGAGACGGGAGCGCCCCGAGAACGCGTTCTTGTTCGCCAAGACGGACGACGAGGAGAACGTACAGGAGCTGGCGAGGGAGAATCCGGTCAGGTATAGACTTTAGAAGATAGGTTGATGATGCCGGTGAAGATAAAAGTAATTCAAGTGGATAGGAGTGTGTTGGTTGTGTTAGCTGCTGCGGCGGACACTACGAACGTGCTAGAAGCTGTTGCAAAGTTTGTGGTAGACCTTCTAGGAACTGGTGCTGGATCTGGTCGAGGACGAGATAGCTCTGTCAAAGGAAGCGATTGGGAATGTAAGAAGCTTGCGTGAAGAAGCGGTTAAAGATGCTGTTGAGTGGCAGGATAGATAGGGGTCTACCTACCTACCCGAGGTAAGTAGGCATTTATACCTCGAGCGACGTATACTCATGTCTCATATCTATCTACCATAGGGTTTATATGTATCTCCTTTGTATATTGGCTTTGTATATCAAGTTTTTTTTTTTTTTTTTGCCTGAAATATTTGTTCCCTGGTCTGAATGGCGAGCAGCTGGGACGAGAGGAGAGAGATGGGGCGGAGGGACGGAAGGACGGAAGGCGGAAAAGTGGAATAGCAAGTTTCCCCATCCTCAGCGTTGCCCTTTGGTAGATAATGGCTCTGGGTGGCGAGGGTGGTAAGTAACCTACCTGCTGGGCCCACGGAGGGACAGGGTCAAAAGGGTTGGTCGGCCCTGTCTCGAGGACGCGTGGTGGTGGTGGTGGTGGTGGTTCGGATCCATATTTCGAAGCTGCATGCCGGAAAATTGAACGCGCTTTTAGATACCTACTACTCCTGTTTACTTTTTTATGACGGCCCCGTTTCGAGCGTGCGAGGATCATGTTTCCACTCATAGCAAGAGCGAGAGCTACTGCATGTCAGATCACTGCTATACTATGTCATTGGGCCTACAAGTCTCGCATAGGTACTTGCGACGGAGGGAAGTGGTCGAGGACATATAGTACCGTGACGTAGCCTAGTCTTAACCGCCGAGCGCTGCGCACAATCCACAACAAAATAACGTAGTAACCGAGCCCGCACGAGGCTTGATTTAGAGTTCAGACCGTATAGATCCAATTAGCTAATCGCATGCTATGCGCGTTATCCTTGATATGGAAAAGCCTCCCGATGGGATTTATTCACATTAAATACTACCCTGTTCTCTCTCTCCATGCGACGAAGCACGCCCACTTTCTGCTCTCCAAGGTTCCCCGGCCAAGTTTAACGCCAGGTCTCACGTTTCCCGACCCCGTCTCCCCCCAAAAGGAACTCTTCTTGTTCATCCTAGTAAGTTTCAAGAGCATCTATCTGCGCTGCTTTCTCTTGTAATGTCCAGTTTACCAATTCTGCGTGCTTCCTTTTCTCTCTTCTCATCTCTACTTTCCTTCTTCGCTTTCGCATCTAGATATCTCGTTGCTCATCTTGCACGCGTCCCATCCAGCACGCCTCTCGGTTTCTTAAATCTCCTCCTTTCACATCCTCACACCTCTAGCGCTCACCTCGCCCTTTTCACCAATGTTGAGCGCCTTCCTACAGTCGGGACAATACCACTTGGTGGTGCGCGGTGGAATGTCCGTGAGGTCAACGCACTGGAGATGGAACCATTCTCCTCGGCAGCTCTGCTACGGCAGTGAGTTAGCAGCTTGTTGATAAAAAGAGTGTAAAGTTAATGCCCAAGCAGGTGAAAAAATACTTACATCAATATTCTCGCACTGAATCATCGTCCCAAAGCTCACCCTATTACAAAGACAATACCTAGGCTCGTCGGGGTCAATAACATTCCCGTCGTCGTCGACCTCTTCCATAACGATCGTGTCGACCACGTGGCTACCGCCGGCCCCGGACTTGGAGTCGTCCTTGACCTGTTTCCTGTTGGTCCGGGCCTTCTTCTTGGTCGCCGTCTTACGCCTGCCCACGGCGCTGTTAGAGCCGTTGGTCGTGGTGCTAACTACGCCCGGCGCGGGACGTTTGCTCCGCCTGCCCGTTGCTGTGGAGGGGCGAGACGTACTACTGCCGGTCGCGTTGGGATGGGCGAATCCTTGGGTCACCCCTCCTACGCTGGAACCGGCGTCGGGAGCGGGCGTATTGTGCGCGGTACTAGCGCGACGCGGTCGTTCTGCTGCGAGGCCGGCCGACAGCGGCGGCTCCTGTGATGGTGCTTTGGTGTTTCGGGAAGGCGGCCGGCGGTGGCCTGCTAATACCTGAGGCGGTTGGAGTTCAGGAGCCGGGGTCGAGGATTTTGGTGTTCCCGCTCGGCTGCTCGATCGCAGGCCTGCTGGGGTTGGCCCACCACCAACGGTTCCTAACGGTACGGATGGAGGATCAGGAGTCTTGGCCTCTGAAGTCCTCTTATCAATCCTCTTGCTGGACTCGCGGGACGGTGGGAGAATCGGCGTGGCTGTTTTATTCGGCGAATGAAGCGACAACGGCGCCTGGGTTTCGTGGGCCGGCTTCAAAGGGATTTGCAGACTTGTGGCATTGGTATAGGCGGGCGCAGGCCCCGTTGTGGCATTATCGCCAGCGGGACAGGCCTCTGGGGCAGGCGAGTGGTCAGTATCGCTTGCCTTGCTGCTGCTGACTGACAGAGCCGATGAAATGGATCCTGATGCAGGAGCAGGAGCAGGAGGACTAGCTGATGTGGTCTTCTTGAACTGTGAGCTATTGTGATGTGGTAGGATGGGGATGGGAACAGGGGTCTGAGAGTGCATGACCACCGGATTGCTTGGTCGTGAAGCGGAAGGATTGGGGGTTTCAGCTGCGTTATGGGTAGAAGGGGCAGGGGTGGGTTGTTTCTCTGAAGGGACGCCCGATCCAGAGGGTGTTAGCATCGGTGGAGGAACCGGGGTTTCGGTCTTTGCCCTCTTCGGAGCAGAAGGGCGGGAGGCACTCGAGGTAGTGCTTTCGCCGACATCTGGTTTACCTCCTTCTGCGTCCGCAGTAGGATCTTCTTCCATCTTCCTTTTCTTTGAAGATCTGCTGGGCTTACGGCTAGCCGAAGACCCCTGTCCCTCACCTTGCTGTTGCTGCTGCTGCTGCTGCTGCTGGAAATTCGGGGCTTGCCCTTGCCACATGAGCCGCCTAGCAAGCTCCTCAAACTTACGCGCAGATTCTTCCGCTTCCTGCGCTGCCAGCTTAGCCATGTCGCGCTTCAGCTTTTTAGCTTCATTGAGTTTCATGCCTCGGTTGCTCGTCGGAATCTCACTAGCGGTGACGGAGTCGATGCTCATAGCACCGGGTGGCAGTCGTTTATCTCCAGTTACGGGATCGTCTATGAGCTGAGGCACTACAGGTTCAAAGACGTTTCCTTCCTCTTCGGCCTTTTTCTTGGCTGCCTTGAACTCTTCGGGGCCTCGGTCAAAGTTTTTCAGCTCGCGGGCGACCATTGTCTCGCTAGGAGTCCAATTTGCGTTCTTTTTCATTCTCTTGCGGAGCTTAGCAAGCTCGTACAAGGTCAGTTGGAGCCACGGCGCATCAGGGCTACCAATTACAGGATTCTCCGGGGGAGGTTTTAGTTGCGACAGAGGGATCAGAGGTATAGTGGGGGGGGCCTTCTTTGGCTTCGGCTCCTTGGGTGCCTTTGGAACCTTCGGCTTCGGCGTCTTCATTATCTTTATCTTCGGTTGGGCTCCTGGCGTTGCACGGCCATGACCACGCTTGGTAGGTGGAGGCGACATGGAAGCCTCAATACTCTCGTCATCGCTCGACTCGCTATCGTCGTCATCCTCGGTCCACGCGTAGTTGATCTCGTAGGGAGCCAGTACATCGCCCGGTACCGTTATACGCGGCACCCGTTGGCGACTCATCTTTTCTTCCTTTCCAGAAATGCGAGCGGCCTTTGCGCGGACCATATTTGGCGACCTTGGAGCAGCCGGGCTCGTCTGCTGTTCCTGCTTCTCGGCGGTAGGAAAGTTCTGGAGCATATTTTCCAGCTTTCCCACCATGTATTTCATACGGTTGTGATGTCGAGTAACATTATCTTGGATGCGTTTGGCCTCTGCATATGAGTATACTCGGCTGCTCACCACCTGGTGGAGGGCTCGTGAAAGTTTTGCACGTAGTGCCACTGGATTCGTTCTATCTTCGGGTGCGAGCTCGGGCAGCTGGCTCCATTGTTGCGTAAGCTGATTGACGGTTGTTGTGGCTTTGCGATTGCTGCTGTCGAGCTTGCTGATAAGGGTCATGGACCGTATCGTGTCGGAAGGGAGGTATTCGGTGAAATCTAAAAAGTCATTCACGGTTGCCCCAAAATCCGAGTCGGCGACACGAGATTCTAGTGGATCCATATCATCGGGGAGAGGTCCCATAGAGTCCATGGCTTCTTGGAGAGTGGAACGGTCTCGCGGCGAGGCTGCCTCGTCGAGGCTCGATGTTACACCTTCCACAGCAGGCATTTCGGCGGCTGTTGGGGATGCGTTGTTGCTTGAATCGCGTATAGTGGGGCATGTGGCAAACAGCAAATGTGGCTGTCTTGAGGCGACCTAGGATCCTAGTGTTCTCTAGGTGGAGTATCTCGGTCGCGGCGTGGATGCGACCATGATATTTATGAACTTTGGTCGATATATTTACTATATGTTTGTTTGTTGCGGCTAGCTGGTCGACAGCTGTTTCGATTGTGTAGCGAAGGTTAAAAGTCGACGTGAAGTGTGTCGCGTGGATCCGTAGTTGCATAAGCGGCCCCTTATCATGGCTCAATCTCGGCTACAAACCAAAATTAACTTGGACAAAGCCACGAGGTCACGTGCAAGGCTACCGGGAGCCACACGTGACAGCGGCCCCGGCTCCCGAGACTGAGGCGCCGCCCGATGCAGTGAATGACCTCTTTTAGAAGAGCTATGTAAAGTATACCGTATACTAGCACGCAAACAGGAACTTTATACTACTCGATTGACTTGGTTGGCTGGCACAAGTGGCGTCGCCGGTCAGTCGCTTAATGACCCAATGCTTTGGCTCATTCAGAGAGGGGCTATCAGGTAAAAGCCTCCATGTGCAAGAAATGCTCGATGATCTCAAGAGCTTGGGCGGCTCACAGAACATTCCCGTCTCGAGTTGTTGGCACACACGATAGCCCTTTTCTAACAGGAAGTGTGGGTCCTTCCGAGAATTCAAAAATCGATACAAGGTCCTCGGAACGGTGTTTGGTACGACACCATACCTCGGATTTTTCGACTTGCCCCGGCGAGCATGACAAGCCATATCACACCACGTACATAGCCAGCCACACCCTCACCCCGAGTTCCGGAAAGACAAAAAAAAAATTTATCGTTGAAGTAAACGGCCCCGCCGTCCTATAGGAAATTCCGTCAGCCAGTCAGAAATTTTCCCCCTCAAGGTCTCGTCATCTCATGTCCGCAGGAGCATCCATGGCTCACGTATTTCCTCGGGAGCCAGGAGGCCGTGTGGAGTGAATTCATCAACGGATGGGTTATGGATGTATCTTGGTCCCAACTTCCCAGTCCTTGTTTATTATCTCTGCCAGTTCACTCTTGAAGAAGAAGAAATATCGATCCTTCCGAACTGGGTAGTTACGCGTGAGTCTAAGTAAATTTCGCGTACAGTAAACGCTATCAGCAGTGGCTTCTCGGGAAGCCCACTTCCCATGTCTCAAAAGGTTCAAGCTGGATGGAGCCTTCAAGTTGAGGTGTCTTGTTGTTTCGCGATGGCTTGTGTGGGGAGCTCGTTTTGGTAGCGCCTAGTACGGCAGGGAGGAGGACTCGCAGGGGGTTTTGACCCAAAAACTCACTGGCTCCGGGGCTTGTGGCTTGTGCAAAAGAATCTTCTTTGGAGGTAAGCAACGGCTTCTAAGCAAGGGGAAGCCAGTGCGGATGTCGCCCTCGGTCTCGAACGCAAGCGGTTTTGGTCATCGCCAGCCAGGGCAGTCAGGGGCGGTGCGGTCGCCTGATTTTTTATTTTCACTGCTCTTTGGTCGGGATAAATGAGCGGGAAGGAAATGACATTTGCGACTACCTACAAGAGTAGTGCGTCGGGCAGCATAAGCGCGATGCATCTATGTACATACTAGTTACTAGAAAGGGCCTGTCGTGGCTATGCCTGTGTGGTAGTGTGTTGACAGGAAAGCGACACGGCCTATCAGCGCACCAGCGCACCAACCTCTCTAGATCCTGATAAACCCTTCATCGGGCAGCAAGCGTATTTTGGGCCTATTATGAGTTGAGGAGCACTCAACAACCAACACCCCGATATGTTGCATCATCCTTTCTAGTATTTGAGAGTCTTATGTATTACGGTGTATCCATCAGGGTAATACGGACATCCCCTCAGGGAAACAGGGCGAGATGTTCTCGGCTTGTCGAGGCCTTGGATTTCGACGGGGTGGGGAAGGAGCTGAAAGAAAAAAATATAACACCCCAAGTGTGGGGCTAAGCTCGACAGTATCGGCAAGTTTGTGTTACTATCCATCTAATTCTAACCCTACTGTGCATACATACTACATAGAGCCGCTAAGAAGAGCCAACGCCCAGTGCCAAGTAGGAAGGATCAGGCTTTAGTACGGTACCAGCATAAGAGTTTATATTTAGAAATGACAAGGGTGTAAGCACTCAAAATCTCCCATTTGCCCGCTAACTTTCGAGCTGCAGCGGACCATCCTCACCTGCAGTGCGGCTGAACTCCCTGCTAGGCGCGAGAAAAAACATGGCCAGCACTATACCACTACTCCCCCTTCTTGAGACATGCATTCGGCCCGTGAGGCGCAGAGCCCCAATCTTGGTCTCGGCTGGTAGCCAGGTTGTTTGGTGTTCACACGGTAGCGACCGGCATCGCGATATCCACAGTAACTACTGGCGTCCAGCAAGTATGTACATACGAGTGTTGGGTCGTGCCGGAGGGCTGCTTAGATGTACACTGTGCCGTACAACTAGCGATGTTTTTTCGGGGTGTCTTTAATGGCCGTCTAAATCATTTCGGATAGTTCAGTAAGGCCGTGGCCGATACAACCCGGCTCTTTTGGGGTTGATTCCGTCGGTGGAATTGGTCTCTTTGAACCAAGTTTCATTGTTTGATTGTCCTAGGCCAAGCAGCCGACCTGTGATATTCTTGATGAAAGTTGGGGGGCCAGTTAGATGTGCTTGTCGACTCCTAGCGTTGAACTTGTCGGTCCTTGGCTTTAGGAATACGAGATACTAGAGGGAAAATTGGATTTATCAAGGAAATGGGCACGGCCAGTATGGAAGTTTTGGTCGTCATACGACGTGTATTCAGAATATTCCATTGGTTGTGTTCTATTTGCGGCTTCTGCCACCTGTCGGAAAATCCGGAGATGGCTGTCATGAAGCGATTCGACAGAAGAAGGGCCATGGGTGGGACGCAAAATGAAAGGGCGGAGGTAATGAGAAACAAGAGCAGAAGTTGGAGAAACGCAAAGAATAAGCAAGTTTGGAGAGTATGGAGATGGCGTATGTGTTCCTGTTCATCCAGCGCGTAATTGTCATAAATCATGTAAATTCCTGCCATCCCGCCGCCATTCCACCAAGCAAGCCAACTCCGAATATTCACATCTACAATCCCAACAAGGCGGAGGAAAGTCTCGGTGCCATCTTGTGGAGAGATTTGATAAAATCAATGCCGAAATTGTGTGTGTCCCCCAAAGTCCCCATCCGCATCCCGACATCCTGGCATATCATCTCCACGATGAACATCCAAGGCCATGTTTAAAAAAAGACATGGCCCAATCCGTTAGTCTCTAGTTGCCGGATCGACACATCGCCCCTAGCACATTCCCTAGTTTCTTGCCTCCTGCAGTGTGATAGACCCTCGCCATCATGCTATCCTTCGCGCTGAAATATCCGAGATCCCCATATCTTTTCCTCCGTCCCCACTTGATACCCTGACTCGTCGCCTATTGTGGTAAGCGAGCTATAGACCGTCAAGCTCTGGCAAGATCTACCGCAGCAGCGTTAGCCGATCCATGGCACGACCGAAAGTCTTTTCAAAAGACATATAGGCAGAAATAAATGAGTATCCCTCGACCTCTGGTACCTTCCTTTGAATGGTGGAAGTGCAAACGCACGAGATACTGACTGTGATGGGGGCTTGGGTGCGTGGTATGTGAAGACGTGGGTAATACCGCGCTTATTCAAGCGCGGGTGGGGTAAATATTGGATTTTGTAATACAAAAGAGAAGGGTGCACATAAGTCCAGTCGAACAACCACTTGAGGTGAGAAAGGAAAACAAGAAATAAAAGTGCACTTACAAGTAGCCCTGGATTGTCACAGCCCCCCACACCTCGATTGAGCCTTGGACATGGCAGCTGCCGTTGATATTCAGCTTGCCAAAGACTTTGATCTTGTTACTGATGGGAGTGTCAGCAGCCATCGTTCTCGGTATACCAGGATCCACCCATGAGCTTGGACACCTTTATTTCTTGGCGGCCCAGGAAGAGCTGTCAAAAAGAAAAAGAGAGAAAAAAAAACATGGGCTGCCAAGCTGGGGGATCTAGAACGAGGGAACTGTTGAGAAAAGCGTGGATATTTCTGAGCTACTTACTGGCAGGTGAGGTGGCCCATGACCTTCAGGTTGCCCATTGTCTTGATTTTGTCCCTGTGAGAAATTAGAGTCAACGTTCAGGTTCTTCGATTCTGATATCCCCCGGTTCGGTGGCGGTGGCTTGTGGCCGATGTAAGGGATGAGAAGATGCCCCATGATGTATTTCGACAAAGATCAACTTACTGTGCTGTTGTGTGTCCATTGACTTCAATTTGTCCATACGCCTCGATCTTATCTCTCACGCTGAAGTCCCCGTTGAAGGTCACACTTCCGTTGGACCTGACGTATCCTTCAATTTCGAGAGGTCCGGTTAATACCACGGAGCTCTCGCTTTTGACGTTGCCGCACTTTCGGATGTTGTTCGTCAGATATTGAGACGGATCAGAAGGCGTCGTGTACGCTGTTGTTGATGCCGAACCACTGCTGGTCCCCGTTGAATATGCTGGAGTGTCGCTGAAGTCTATGATCATCTCTCCTGGCTGCTGCTCCGGCGACACTGGGTACTGGCTTGGGGCAATCCCCATTTTATTTCTCCTTGATTTCTTGGAACTCATCTCGCCGAGGGAAGTTCCGTTGCCGGCGTCAGATTACCAGAATTCGAGGCAATTCGTTCCCGATTTCGGTATACCAAGAGTTTCGGGTTTCGTTCGTGTTGCCGGATAACGTTGATGATGTGAGCGATATGCCCGTCCAGGAACTGCCCGCTATTGTTCTGTAAAGAGTCCGCCTTGCCTTCCAAACTTGGCTGGCTTCAAACCTTGTCGCCTTCGGCTCTCGAAGTCTTGGTATACTAGTAGCTCGATGCTAGGCTCGTCCCGGAAGGGTATGTACGATGTGGAGTTGGTAGTGTAAGTGGGATGGGAGGTTCTTGTACGGTATTTGAATAACCTGAGAATAGTGGCGTATGATAGCAGAGTCTAGTACTAAATTATTGGTGGCTTGAAGAGTCTAGAAATATAAGACACAAAGATGAGATGAGTCAAGCGGGCTAACCATCCCGAAAAGCATAATCCAAGACAGAGAGTCGGCCCCTTGGCTTTTTAATATTCAAAATATTGAACGTAGTGTCCCCATCCAGTTCCCGAGTCATCGGATAGGCAGGTAGCAAGCAGGCACCAGACAAAGCCACATGGTAGCCCCCATGATAAACCGCCCACACAGGTACGTATCTATCGGGTCCATGATGGAAGGGATGCCCGGGCAAGAACTCAGACGCCATTTTAGCCACACGGCTGTTACTGCGGGTAGTCAGCCTTGGTCTCCCGATATTCAGCTCTATATCTACCCCATATGGCTTGCAACCCGTTATGATGGTCAGGGTCATGACGGGGAACATTGCGCCCGCCCCCCTCGAGAGAGGAGTAGGTACATGGCATCATCGCACATATACAATAACGCCGAGCCGGGGGGTGAAAGGGGATAGTACTCGTCTCGCATACGGTCCGTGTGGGAGCACGTCCGCATTCCCGTGCCCGGCGGCCTAGCTTCACTATGGTTGTAGCCTTCTTTGCAGACTACTTTTGGTGACTAGGGCGGATACGGGATATGCCCCTGGACCATTTGCCAAGAGAAGCTATTGAGAGACTGGGGGCTCTACATGATCAATGTGAGCGTGAACGGGAGAGCATTGGTCGACTAATTCGGCCAGCGCCAAGCGGTTGTAAAGGTAAAAGAAAATAGCTACGCCTGAGGCAGGTGAAACGAAGAAGTATGAGCCCAGCTCTCTCGCGATGTCCTGATCCTTCATTGGGTGGTGAGAAAAATGCTTGAGGCGCAGTTGGAACTGGGCGATGGAAGCCTCAGATCCGGCTCGTTAGCGCGTTAAAAAGATGTGGTGGTATCATACAGAGTACATTAGCAGTGGGTGATGACGGGTCTGGCGCTCCTTTGCTTTTTTTTTTTTGCTGTAGTCCTAGTCTACCCACATACCAGACATTTTGGTGCCCATTTTTGCGTGAAAACTATTTTCCATGGCTGGGCCTGTATATGTTGTCTGGATGTGTTGTGGGGGCCGTAAACAAGGGACGTGCTTCTCCAAGTTGTGAGGCCGCCCGCCTGGCGGTACCTGAAGCTATTGACGGATACAGTGAATGACAGGGCTGGTGGAAAGAGCCGCCTGCCCTAACCCCAGCGCTTTCCCCCATTTTGTGCTGGCTTGCGTGGGAATAAAATGCTAATTGTCGGATACTAACATGTACAGTAGCTGCCTGTTCCGTACGTATTTTTCACGACGACATATGTACACCATTCCGAGACATCGCCTTGTAAGGCAAGCCCTACGTGCATACTCCATGCTCCATACTGGATTCTATAATGGATTACACATCTACATACACCCCGGTCTTCCGCCAGACCTGGAAACACATGCGGTTTTCACATTGCAACCGTAGCCGAACCCGAGTATGGAGCATGTATGGGGAAGCACAACTTCAGCCTCGACACACGTGTGTGGCGAAGTTTCTGCCATCACACTTCTCGATGGCCCCCAACCCCAGTACTTCCAGCATACTATAATACCCTATCTTCACAGTCCCCACATCCCCAATCCCAGCTCCCAGCTGCGCACGAACAAGGCTGATGCCAGGATCATACAGCTTCCAGCTGCAGTCTTGACTTGCCCATAATGGCCCATGGCCCATGGCCCAGATTTATGATACTTATGTAATGTCATAGAGGGACAATAACTCGGACCGAAACATATCAACAGTCCATTGATGTCGGGAACACTTGTGGATATCTAGAGCGAGTGATGTTGTGTTGAGTACAGTTCTGGATATTGTCCACCCCAAACATATTAACATCAACCCGTCATCCTCTATATGTCGCGAGCTCTTTGTAGCGGACGCCCGAACGACCCCACGATATAATAGGTGCAAGATAGGTTAGCCGCGCGACCATGTTCCTCACCTGTATGGCCCCGGGTACATTCCGATGAGTATGACTTCAAGTTGAAAAAAAAAAAAGGTCATTTTCGCGTTGGGCGTCGTGACGTGGGCTGGGGGCTGATCGGGACCCCCGTCGGTGCCCGGCTCGGTGTCTGATTCATACCGGCGAGATACAATATCTGCACAACGTCTCGCTGGATCGGAGGACGACATGTTTATCATATGCAATTAGGCGGACCGTAGAAAACAGCCGCATCTCGGTATACCCTACTAGACAATAATAAAAAAGGGCCTATTTCTCCTACTTTCTCCGTGCACTGACCCGCCCTCTTGCATCGATACCCCCTCTCAACATCTGCCTACCGCCCCAGCGTTGCTTTTGGAACTGCCAGATCGTCCCGAGTTTTTGTTTTTTTTGCTTCTTTCGCCCTCGTAGCCCAATTCATCCATCTATAGTAGCAAGTGGGAAATGGAGGGTCAAACTGGGTTGGGGGGGAGGAGTAGCGCCTGGTAATTGAGTGATGACAGCGTCGACCTCTAGTCTCACAGTTCGGCCCCAAGCGGAATGCATCGTAGAACAAATCAACATTCCTGGGGGAGTTTTTCCACTTCCTCGAGCTGGCGGGGATAGGGGGCCGACTTTATATCCACTAGCCGGCGTCAAATACACACCCCAGCCCCTGGGAACAGGGTTTACAGTAGCTCCCTAGCTTAGCTCCCTAGCTTGACAGGCAGAGCTTCCATTTCAGGTGCAATAGAGCTGCAGCACGAGCGGCCCAAGCTCCATCCACAACCACCAGCCCAGAAACCGAATTCCGGGACGTTGAAACTTTCCAACGGTTCCCCATCAGCTAAACAATTATCGGACATGGAAAAACGAAGGCTTCCACCATCTTTATATAGAATCTTTAATCTCGGCCATGGCATAACTGCCTGCGACACTACGAATCTCGAGATGGCCGGTTCTGATTATTGTTCAAACGTGAAGGCACGACTCACGGGCCTTACTTGTCACAAGGGAGGACCTATCTTGACTGACGGAGAGGAGCGACCTCTTCCTACCCGCCGCACATTCCCACTCTCCGGCCAATGCCAAATTGGGCCATTGCAAGAGGAGTTACAGGGGAAGTTGTGTCCGGGGACGGCGTGGGGGCCTGCCTACCTACCGTGACTATGCCTTTGTCCGAGACGGGGTGGAGCCTATTTGCCTCCGTAGCCCAAGTGTCAAATGTGACCCAGCCTTATTAGTCAACACTATTTCGGAAAGACGTCAGAACCCAATTCAAATATCCATGCAGAATGCTATGGCTTCGTCGCTACCTATGTAGTCTCGGACATCAAAGAAGGAATCCACATCCCACAAAATCCGCAAGCGTCGCGAGAGCCTAGGAGGAGGAACCCGCAAGGCTCGTCGAAAGTAATTGAACCACCTCCCGAGTAGCTCCAAGTTGCCTGAGAACTGCTACTGCACGTGCTACCATCCACCAACATGATCATCCCAAAGCTCTTCCCGCTTCCAAGTTATATGTGATGCCCCCCCTACACTGCCAGCGCCATACACGCCCTTCGCACATCCACGGATGCAAGAAATGTGTTCCACTCCAAGGCAACCGACCCACTTACTTCCAAGGGGAAGATTTCGAGGTTCCCTGTGCGCGCTTTCGGATTCCTTCGGGGTGGTGTGGGACTTTGCACACCGAACTAAGTTTGTACAAAGCCCCCAGCTAAATTCATAGCTCGTTTGTTGAACTAGGGGAATCTGTTTCCACATATCCATATTTTCTGCCTATTACATGTTCCTCATGCCGTCATCTACCCCTCACACTCGAATTCTACCTTTTGATCAGCCCTCGCTTCCTACAGCCCCGAGCCCGAATCCAGTGACGACAGCCGCAACAACCCATACAGCAGCATAGGCAGCAGCACCCGTAGCCTCAATTCCCTTGATTCCGTAGACGAGCTGGAGCGTCGTGTGAACCCCACTCATGAGCGCTGCCACTGCCGTCCTCTTAATGCCCACCTTCGTAGACGTGTGCCAGCCCCAGAGATTCCATCTGAGCGTCTCCTTCAGGTTGGCTTGGACAGGGTCGAACTTATCGGCCTTGGCATCTGCCTCCGTGACGCCTTGAGCTGCAGATGGGGTAAAGATGTAAACCCTTGAGGCGAGCCCAAACAAAACCATCACCGGGACTAACGGGGCGACAGACAAAACATGCGCTGCCTCAATAGAGGGGATGTTCTTGAAATACAGCACTAGGCAGGTGGGCAGGTACGTGCTGAATGCCGCGAGGATGGTCACGCCATAAATTCCGGCCGCGAGCCCCGTGGTGAGAAGCTGTATCAAGTGGTCACTGATAACCGCCTTGTTGGGAGCAGCTAGACTTTCTGATGGATGTACCGAGTGGGGGTCCGACACCGACCGAAGGAGACGGAAGGGAACAAAAGTGGAAAGAATCTCGACGAAAAGCGAAGAGATAGTTGTTGAAAGCGAGATACCGTAGAAGGCATGCAGGAGGTACAGCTGCAAGCGAGTGGTAAGCTTTCAGCCTCGTGAAATTCGGACCACTCTAGACACCGGCCAATCCGAGTTGCCGGCGGAGAAAAGAACATAGGGCAGAATACGAAGCCGTGCAAGGTAAAGGCTGAGAATGTGGCTTACAGTAGGACCATGAGAAAGGGCAGCCAGAGCAGCAAGATCATAGGAATCGAAATTTCCATACCAGCCCAAGGCCAACTCGAAACTAACATCCAGCATTAGCGTTTCTGCCACCGATCGGACTGAACCAAAATAACAAGGGCTCTGGTGGCTGCCCAGAAGACTAGGGATAAAATTACTTACATCCTCCAAGAAGCCAACAGAGCGACTTCTCCCCACGTCGCAAGTGGGCGCGTGACGGAGACATACTCGGCCGCGCTACCCGTGTACTCGCGCACGACGGAGTACCCCATGGACATGATGCATAAGCTTCCCACGGCAACAAGCGGGAAATGTAGGACAGGCGGGACGGGTAGGGTCAAGGGGAGTGCGGTTCCTGGCGCGCCTGAATTGGTGGGCTTTGGCGACTGGACAATTGCGACATGCCTGCCCGGTGACTTTGTCGCTGCATCCTCCTCGTCGTCTTCCGAGTCCTCTTTCTCCACAACGACCTCGGTTCGGCGTGCTGGGCTCTGCGGCTCCCTTGGTTCTTCCGGCGGTGTCTGCTGTTGCCGAGAGGCGGAGCGTGTTGCGCGCGTCGACCTCGAGGGGTTAGGTGGGGCTGTCGATCCGTCCTCTGGGACGGCACTGCGCTGTCGTCGGCGTATCGTCGGCATTTTTGTGCCGTCGCGATGTTTTGCTTTTGCGGTTCTTGTGTAATATATATGCTCTACCAGAATAGAGGAAGAGTGATAAATAATAGTTGTGGAATTGACAGAAATGGAATATGGAAAATGGAAAAAAAAATGATGTGGGTCACAAAACGAATTGCGCCCAGGCTATCCCAGCTCTATTGTAGGACGTTGGCTCTCTCTGCTCGTGGGAATGTGATGTTGCGGTGGTGCGGGGGGGGGGGAAGAAGGGCAAACTGGAGACTGCACCAGTGATATCATCGACCGACCACCGCGCGCGCGGGCCGTGTGGATTATGACGTACGCGTCGTTTGCTCACTGTGTTTGTTGTAAGCAATGCCAACTGACTGATCAGGTACAGAGCTGATGATGGATGCTGCAGAGCTTCGACCGAAGGATGGTGGATGGCAAGCGATTTACATGCCTGAAATAAGTCACAGCCCTATCTAGGGTGTTTATTGCGGATAGAAACTACTGGAGCCTGCAAATATTACATAACACAATAACCCTATACAACCACCATTTCTGCCACGTCGAGCGTCACTACTTCAAGGAACAACAACGTCACCATCGAAAGTAACTTTTTCTGCAGGCCATTCTTCATTACTTCCACTACCCAATAGTGGGAGCAAAAATAAAAGCCGTCCACTGAGAAACGTCACCGAGTTATGTTTGACAACAGCGGAAACGCTTCTTCAGTAGTGCTAGTGCCGTGGCAAAGTAGAATTTCCACCCACGACCAGAGCCAGGGGTGAAGAGGTGAGTAGTTTTGCGCCAAACCAGTTCTGCAAATGCCCTCCTCAATGCACGGGAGATGTTCCATTATCCACACGGTTTATCTCCTCGACTGGTTGTGGAAAATCCCTCTTCTGTCCCTCCCTGCTCCATCACTGGTCACGACCAGACGGTAGAGTTTGCCGTAGTAGGTTGTGTAAATGTTATCCTATGTAGTTTTGATTCATGCATGGATAAGGCCCCACCCGTCGCAAGCGGTTGAAACCCCCGAATGGGAAAATTCTGCCCGCTGAAGAGCGCGCCCACCAGTGCTACAGCTGTCCCTTCTAGGTATACTTCCCAGGGAGAATTTCGCAGGAGGCTGCAAAAAAGGATGGTTCTTAATTATACCGTTCCCTAGATATAGCACGTACCCACCACCGAAAACGCCAACTCCATGGTTTTTTCCAACCCCCAACTAGTAACCAAACGCTTCTGTAAGAGAAAATCCCTTCGTTCTCATCAACTCGTACCGTTTTTTAGGACCAGGAGTATTATTTTACCTCGGCCCAGGCAAATCAACCCTCACCTTCACCATGTCTCCCATGAAGTCGTCCTCCCAGACATTTGCGACCTGCTTGTCCCACTCCTCCGAGCTGCGAACCTCCTGAATCCCAGTCCCTGTCAGGACGGAAATCTTGGTAATCTCGTTCCGCATTGGTACCATCCCATAAACGACGTCGAAAGCGGACGACGTGCCATTCTTGGTTAAGCTCGAATGGTCGAAGACAAATTCCGACAGGCCCATCGAATAAGTGCCGCGCATGAAGTTGACGACGTACTTGAGCTTTGTATATCGGGATACCACCGCGTGCTGGCCTATGTGTTGCTCCACCAAGCAGGGACTTTCGTCGTGTGGTGCTTTGCGCTTGGTTCCCTTGTTGTAGGAGGATCCCAGGGTCCGGCAGGGGGGACTCGCAGCTGAGGATGCACTATCCTGTGGCCCAATGCTACTGGAGCGCGAGGGGGTATCCCAGGTCGAATATACAGGTCTATGTGGCTCCTGAACCAACGACGTGGCATTTTCGATAGTGATTTTCGAACCTGCACCTGCCAGTGACGAGGGAATGAGAAAGCTCGACCCCTCGCCCGGTTTGACGGACGGAATGAAGACTGGACGGCTTTGAGGAAGCCCGGAGCTGATACAAAAGTAGCAAAAGAATGTCATTGCCATATCCCTTCCGGCACAGTGGCCGCACTCGTGCTGGCATACTGGCGACAGGTGAGAGCATGTCGTATCAAAGCTTGACGAGGGTCTCTTTTCAGGACCAGCCACTATTGGGGAAGGTAGAGACGGCTGCTGTCCCACCTTAGTAGCCGGCGTTGGTGCCCTGGAAAGCGATTGTTGGACAGCTGGCAAGATGTCCGATTCATTGCGAGTTGCTGGGGTACTGGAGACACCGAAGTTTGAAATATGCTGAATAGGAGGCTCGACGGATAGCGTGACACCCGAAAGCGAGCTCGGCTCGCGCGATAGGCGACCGGAGGGTCCGGATATTGTATCTGATGGCGAGGGCGCAGATAAAGGATTCGGACTGTTGGCATCCAGGAGAGTAAATCCATGAGCTTGAAGATTTGCGGCTTCTTGAGCCTTCTGCCTCCGGGCAGCCTTTCTTTGCTCTAGAGCATACCGACGTTGTCTTTCATTAGAGACCAACCTATATAGGAGAGGACAAAACATGTAGAGAATACTATCACTGGTTAGCTGGAATCACTAGAAGTGTTGGATTAAAGGACTTACAGCGTGGAGTCTTCGGGCCAGCAAAACCCACCAACGGGGCTGCCATCTGGCTTCTTCTTGAAGAATTCCGAACCATACCCCTGGTCTCTGAAGAACTCGAGACCGAGGCTGAGAAGCCTTAGCTTGAAGTCTTCTTCGGAATCCTCGGGTGACCTCGATCCACTGGCAAGCACGAATTCCTTGGCACGCGTGTGGAAACGGTGACGATCCATAGTCGGAAGCCTCATGGAATTCACCAAGAGGTCTATCTTCCTCTTCTTTGCTACGAGACAGTTGGCACATAGTTCCGTACGATCGAGACGAGAGACTTACCATGCTTTAGGTAGGGAATTAGAAATGCCACATCATCGCCGGGTAGATCAAGTCTTCGGTTCACTATCGTGTTGACGGGGGCATCGTCTGAGAACGCGCCAAGGTCAACCTGCTCAGGGGCTAGAGGACACAAATTGGCAGTGTAGGTGAGCCAGTCGAAATTACCCATTGCACCAGGTTGGAGGGACTCGTCTATGTCCATATAGGGTATTGACTGATTTCCAGAGTTCGTCTGGTTGCCATCGCCCCAAGGCCTCAATGGCATTAAAGCATTTATTGGGCCGGCTATGCCATTGTTTGTAGGAACATTCTGTAGAGGTAAGTTGAGACGGATTTCTTGTTGAAAGCCAGGCTCATTGTTCATAGCACTAGCATCCGCGCCGAGATGTGCGGCGGTGGCTGTGGCTGCGGCCAGGGCTTCCGCGGATGGAGCTGTTGCGGCATCGCGACTTTCTGTGGGTGGGTGGTCAGAAGCGTTCTGGTCATCCTCATTGTCTTCTTGCAAAGCAGCCAGGAGTTCCTGCTCCAAGATGTCGTCTTTGTCTTGACCTTTGGACAACGTCTGTGCAGTCTCTCCCGCCGTCCCAGTAAAAGGGGTACTAACATGATGACCTTGCGAGGGAGCATCCTTGCAATAAAGTGTTGGCAAAGGACGTCCTTCCTCCTGTGGGGCATGGTCTGCTGGAGCGACGGCTGCAGAAGGTGTTGGCAGCGCCGTGGATGAGTTTGTGAAAGGTGTGGAGTCTCCAGCGAGGCCATCTTCCATAAAGGGGGAAGAATGGTCCAGAAAGCTAGAGTCTCCGAACAGAGAGTCAGTATCAGAATCTAGGTCGGACATCACGATGGATGGGTTGCTAATTCTGGTGGTAATAAATTATGGTGGAAGTTTTAGTTTTGAGATTGCCAGCCTGCTTGAGGTGGACCAATAACCAGCCTGTGTCGTGCGCACTGTCCCCACCATGGGGTAACAAAAAAAAAAAAAAAAAAAAAAAAAAAAAAGGACCTGCCTGGGCTTGACAGTCACATGTATCGCCTTTGGACTCAAAGAACGCCTAGCATCACTAGGTGCTTGAATCACTACTGGAATAATTGCTATGATAATGATTATTTACATACTATTCTAACGTCGGACGGTGGACGGTGGGGCAGTGGAGCAACGAAGCGGTGCAAATAGTTGCCGAGAATTGGACTCCACAAATAACTGGGAATAACACAACTGCATATGTCACAACTAGTCTGTGCACTGCCGCATATCCACAGCCATGCTCCTGTGACCTCATTATGCTGGCGCCTCCCGCCGCCGTCACACCAACTGCCAGCTTCAAACGAGCCTGTTCAACACAAACATCCTGACACCACACACAATCCACGCACACACACCATCAACAAACAGGACGTCCATTCCCATCAACCTTTCCATGGCGGCAGGTCCGGAAGCACCTCCACAATCACTATCGCTGTTGTCAATAATAGCTTCTTCTTCGTCAAGATGGCGTCGTCACCGATAAGTTCCGAAATCATCGCTCTCGTCTCCCTCCTCGTCCTATCCCTAATCATCCTCCTCATCCTCCGATACTACCTCCCCCTCCGCTCAACGCCCGCATACCTTCTCGTCCCAGTCTTCCTTGCTATATGGCTCCCCGCGGGCATCGTTCTGCTCGTCCCCATCGACCTCGCCTCCTCCAACCGCACCGACGACGAGCGCGCCCTCGGGGTCTGGCTTCCCGACCGTCTCATCCTCGTCTGGTGGCGCATCACGTACTGGCTCACCTTCGTACTGACCTGGTTCATCCTTCCCATCCTCGCCGAGTATGCCGACGCAGGGTACAGGGAGCCCAAGGCCAAGCTCCTCTACTCCCTGAGGAGCAACGGGCAGTACAACATCATGGTCTTTGGCTCGGGCCTGCTGGGGCTGATCTACGTGTTTGTTTCGTCCGGCGTTTCGTTCGAGCATTTTAAGGGTGTTCTGATGGCGCTAGCCTACTGCTGGGGGTTGGTCCTGGCTATTTACCTGATGGGCCATGGGCTGGTTTCCATACCCCGACGATTGTTCCGCCATGCGAGTGTTTGCGGAAGGTTGAGACAGCTGCAGGCGCATGCGCCGAGGACGTACGAGAAGATGGAAGATGCGATTATTGAGCTCGAGGACATCGAGCAGCAGGTCCTAGAGCTTTCTCGTAGGAAGACCGGAAGCGCTAGGGATTTCCAGGACTGGGTGGAAGAGCTTGTTGAGATCGCAAACCTCCCTGACACCAGGCCCCGACCTTCTACTTCTCTGATTGATGGGAGGGAGTTGAGGACCATCCCGACAGTTATCACCGAGAAATATCTCGCAGAGCTGACGAGACAGCTCATCCGAGCAAGGCACGCAAGGTCGAGGTTCGTCAGCGAATGGCACGATTTGCTCCAACAGGCAACGGAGACGCAGGCGATCCTCGACTCGAACGCGAGTAAGCAGCTAAGCTTTGGAGACGTACCCAACCATGCATCGTGGTGGGAACGAGCGACCCTCCTTACGCCATACGCACGGTTTATCCTGCACTACTACCTGGTTCCCTACCTCTCGGTAGGATTGGGAGTATTCCTCTCCGTCGCATCCGTTCTGATTCTCTGGTCCGAATTGGTCAAGGTGTTCTTCCCCGCCGGTTCAGTCATCAGACTCACCGTGGTGCACCACTGGTCCGGAATGAACGGACAGGTCGGCTTCGCTGGCCAGGTCATAGCTGCATGGTGGATCCTCTACATGTCCGCCGCTGCCCTCATCTCGGTGACTGAAGTGAAAGTCTGGCGCGGGCGCGCACTTGTGCGACGGAATACGGCCCACGAATCTGCCTTCTGGTACGCGATGCAGGTCGCCAAGCTGTCTGTCCCGCTAAGCTACAACTTTATGACGTTCCTCTCCCCGCCCGTGTACAAGAACACGATTTTCTACGAATTCATGGGACAGCTTATAGACCTTACTCCTCTGGGCAAGTGGTTCGATTATCTGTTCCCTGTATTGATCCTTTTCCCAGTTGCGGCCACGATGTTTGGGCTTTACAGACGGGTGAAGAGGTTCTTTGGTTTCGGAGATCTTGTGGAGGATGAGGATGAAGAAGAAAACACCACGGGATACGGCACCGGCACGTGGAGGGAAGGGAGAGATCTCATCGAGAGGGAGTTGAGCGGAAATAACATCCGAAGTGCGAGGAGAGAAGGGTTTCATTCTTCCACCCGCGTCAGGGGGACTCCTGTCCTTACCGTACCTGGAAGAAGAGCGGGTGGAAGTGACACGAGTCGTGTTGATCCGTCTCCTGCGAGGGGACCAACGCGGCCTGGCGTCACGGCAGCAGCAGCAGCAGCAGCAGCCGGGGCAGCAGCCGGGAGCGGACAAACTCCTAGGACGCTAGTGGCTGGGGTGCCCCAGGATGAAGAGGAAGACGAGAATTTCTTCACTTCGCTAGGGCATAGGATGAAGAATACTTTCGAGACGCTGGATAAGCCGCGCTGGCTACAGGATATTGGGGATGGGATCAAGAAGCCCAAGTGGATGGCTGATCTTGAGGCTGGCAACGCCGCTGGGGGAAGTGGGGGTGGGAGTGGTAGCGGTGGAGGTGGAGATGGAGATGGCGGTTCAGCAGCGGACTTTAGGAGGTGGTTTGGTGGTGGGGAGGGTGGTGGGAGGATAAGGCTGTAGACTTATCCCTACGGAACACCCATGACCGAGATAGGACTAAGGACATGCAGTATTGTGGTGGTGCGGAATCGAAATGTGCATGGATATGGCGTTTGTTAGTTAGAAATATTTCTTGGTGCTATAAATGGAAAAGTTTGCTCCCTGTGGAATGTCAAGGGATATCCCGGCTTGCTGCTCACTAGATGAGGTGAGCAGAACACTAATTACTACATAGCTAGACTTTCGGGGTGATGAATCATCCACTCGTAGACAAATAAACATCAATATCCATATATACATGCACCCGAAGGGCTGGCTCATAGCCCTTGGACTATCACCGTAAGTCTATATACTGTATATCTGCGAGTATCTATGATATCCAGGCAGGTAGCCACCTGCATGTGGCTTGACGCCAAGCCCAAAGTGTGTCGTAATATCCCACCCAACAGTTCCAGGTGACCCATAAGAAGAGAGCGTTGGTCAGTAGGGATTGTATACTCGGGTAGGGTTGATGGATGTATAAGAGAACCGGGCAAGGGAATACATATGTGAGTTTCGACAAGGGCCGCTGTTTATCGAATGTTTTATGGCTTGGAAGGGTACCAAAATTTGAGAGGAGGAAACTGTCGGGTGTTGGAAGTCGCCGTGCCATGCCGGTGATGGATGGCATCGCGGAGGAGGAACCGAGAAGGAAACTGAAGATAGATGGCAGGGAGCATGATGTCCAAAATAAAATAAATAAATAAATAAAAAATAGAGATAGGGCAAAAAAGTACGCCGGCTAGCCAGATTTCTTTGACGTATCGCAAAACTTTCAACACCCGCACATCACCGCTCACCGTGATCATTACCAACACCGAGCTTACACCTCATCCTTGCCCCCCATCCCTATCCCTCCCTCTTCATCTACCTGTCCCCTACCCCTCCGCTTTGCCCTCCAGCTACCCTCCTTCCGCCCCACACCGCCACCATCATGTCCTCCCCCGTGTATCCCGTACCCGCCATGATCCCACCAGCCATGTCCCATTAATTGTCAAAGCGTGCTGACCTCCCTTATCGTGCCGAAAGTATTCGACCTCGTCAATGTCTTTGTCCTCATGCTCTTCAGAATACTCCTCTCCATGTCGTTGATCTCGTCTTCCAGCGTGTCGTCTTCCTGCTTGTACTGCTTCTCCCTTCTCACGTCCCAGGACCACCACCCCAGCACGATAAATAACGTGACAGGCACGGTTATAACAAAGTAGATCCAGAGTTCCGGGGAGGTCGTGCGCGGTGATTCTGGGTTGGGGGATTCTTCTATAGATAGGAACGATGTTAGGGAGAATGAATGGAGCCAGGTGCGGGCTTGGAGGCGGGGGGTGGGGGAGGGAGAAAGGGAAGAGGAAAGAGGAAAAAGGAAAAAGGAAAATTCGAAACGTACCGCCGACTTGAAAGTCGAAGAATGTCATGCTGAAGACGCTGCTGATGAACGTTGCCGGGAGGAACAGGGCACCCATGAGGGAGAGCGACTTCATGGCCGAGCTGTCCCTCTTGCTGGCGTGGGAGAGTCGCTTTTGGTCTCCCGCCATCCTAAGACTAAGTTTTGATCCTGATCGAGCGTATATACTGTAGAGCTGTGTTTCCAAACAACAAAAATGTCGTGTTAGTAAAGGCCCCGCCCGCATATCCTAGTATGTAGGGGTGGGTGGTCGATTCTGCAATAATGACGTCTTACCACTTCCCGCTGAATATTCAGCCTTTCCAGAGTCGTGTACGAGTAGTTCTCAATCCCCGTCAACTTGCAAGTATAAAACTCGAGCCGCCCTAGCATACTCCTATGCAAACTCCTCGTCTCCGGATCGAGCCTATCCTCGTTTATCTTGACCCTATTCCTGACCTTCCTCTTCTTTCTCCTCCTTTTCCCAAGACTCTCCTCGCTACCAATGCTTCTCCTCTCCACACCTTCCTCATCCTCATCGGTCGAACTTTCCTCCTCGCCATCCCATAGCCCCGACGATCTCCTTCTACGATTCGACGGTCTTTCCCTCGTGTATGTCCACTCGGCCGCCTTCTCCGCGAACCGATCCATCCCCCTCTCAATCTCCCGAATCAGCTCCTTATATGCCCTCGGCCGCTTCCACAGAACTTGGGAATGACACTCCACCAGGTCCCTGTTGATGGCATCTAGATCAATAACCCCCTCTTTCAGGTACAGTCTCTCCTTCTCATCAATCTCGTTCCTCATCGAGATAGCATTTTCCAGCCTCCTAACCCAGTCCCTCGCATCTCGCTGCCTCTTGTCGTCTTTGCCGCTCATGTCCATGGAAAGCACGATGATGGGGAGCAGCATCGGATGAAGCACTTGCTTGGCGCAAGCTTGTAGGTGTTGAAGTGCCAGCTCTATTTCCGCGGAGGCCGTGCCCTTAATGTAACCGCTTGTGACGTGCGTGCGGAAGGAGTACGAGAGCATCATCTCCCAGCCTCTCGTCTTTGCTTTCTTGCGAACATCGGATTTTCGAAAAACGATGTGCAGATGTGGATTAGAGTCGTCGTGGTTGAAGGCGGACCAGAAGAAAGGTCCGACTACTGAGGTGGATTCGATGGCGCGGAAGGGGAGGGACATGCCTCGTACCATGCGTTCGTATGCATTATGGGAGAGAGATATCACGTTAGGACTGAATGTCTCTGGCTTATAAGCACTCTTTTGGATTCTGTATGCAAAGGATTAGGGTGTTAGTTGACGAGTCGACAAAACGGTTCCGAGATGCGTAAGATTTGGCTCCTGTTCTTACACTAGACGGATTCCGTTGAGCAACCTTGATCCTTTCTTCACCTTCGGAGGCATAAAAACACCCTACAATAAAAGGTTAGCATCAATGTTAAAAAAGGAATAGACACACATATAATAACGGATGCATCCCCGAATTGAGCCGTTGAAGCCGGTGCAACCATGGATTTGGGCCCCGGCAGAACCCGCTTTGGCCGGGCCCGGTGCCGAGAAAAAGTGGTACAACCGGGGTTCACATGCTCCGTCTTGGCATCAAAAGGAGACTTACCTTCTGCTCGAAGAAATTATCAAACTCGTCCAGGGGTAACGGATGTTCTTCGACCGTGTCTGGTTGAGGACCCTGGGTATGAAGTGTCAGTCAATCTTGTAAAATCGCACCCTCTCCGACACACACCCCCCCTTTCTAACAATGTATCAGCTTCCCCGTTCTTTCCTTCCTTCTCCTCCTAGCCACCCTCCGACTCCAATGCCTCACATTCCGTTTTCATCTATGATCCTAACATTCCCTCCCGCGCACGACACACATACCTCATAGTTGAAAATCTCCAAATATCTCGTGTCCTCGCTCACAACCTTGCATGACCTCACATGTTCCCTAAACATGTAATCGTCCATCGTGGGTAGTGGCTGCTTTGGCCCTGAAAACCCAGGTCCAAACAAAGCAGCAGCTTCCGCATTCAGATGCTGCTCAGTCGTCGACCCAGACACGCTCCTCCCGTCGGCGGCAGTCGACTCCCCGCCCGTGGTCCCGGCGCTTGACGGGGGCACGGGGAACAGGTCCGGCTCCCATCTCCTGTTCGTGGGCATCGTGGGGGAGATGGGCGTGCCCAGTGATACCCTGCTCTGCCGCCGCGAGCCAGGATCCGTGATCGATCCCATTTCCACCGAGTACGACATCGTGTGTGATGAGCGAGAATATGGTGATGGTGATGGTGATGGTGGTGGTGGTGGCGGCTGGGTCGCGTGTTGTGTGCTGCTCCTGGTGGTACTCGATAACTAGTGGCGTTTTGATGGATCGATCTGGCAGGTGTGGTTACGGCTAGTGTCAGTCAGGCGCTGAGTGAGATGCGAGAAACCGTGGTTTGGTTGCGCAACATCCAACGGCTGCCTTTTCGGACTTCAGGGCCACGAAGAGACTGGTGAGACAAGGTGGGCTCAGGTCTGAGAGCTGGAGTGGAAGAGATTCATGAGGCAGCCCGTCTCAGGATCGATCGGCTTCTCATACCCCTTTCTGGCAATCGCGAGACGCGAAGCGATGGTGCCTCTACCTACGTCCGGGATGGTTCAGAATGCGTGCTTTCTGTTTTCATGGGCTCTTCGATGAGATGTGGTCGGAGACCAATAGTGGTGAGTTCGAGATTATAAAGGTATTTCAAAGCCGTTTCTCGCTTTGGTGGTTGCGATTTCAAAGATGCACCGTTGCCAAGCTCCGCAGTGGGCAAGGTATCAAAACCGTTGCTAGCCACCCCTGACGGCAAATTGCCACGTTTGCCTCCGGGTAGACCTCTAGTAATGAATATAAAATATACGATCAGATCGAGAAATACAATACGATTACAGACGAATAGGGCAGCGAATGTCTAGGCTCGGAGAGGGTTGAAAAGAAAAGAGATCGAGAAACCACGTCCAGGTATAAAAGCAGGAGCAAAGGTCAGTGACTAACGAACGAGAAGGATGCGTTGAAAAAAAAGACTGGGGACTGGGGCACAGGCCACTCGGTGTTTTATAAACGATATTTGACGGGCAAGATCGCTGCTGCCAAGTTGGTCGTGGTCCTACCGACCTGCCGGGCAGTGTGTAAGCTGCGGGATAGCGGGGCAGCCATTCTGGAACATCCATAAGATTCTATGCCAGCCACCCGCCTGATTATACAGGATCTGTGGAGCCTCAAACTCTCCTTCCGTTTACTTACTGTATCAATGCTTTAAGCCTTAATCTCTTTTATACTTGCGCTACCAAATATTTTACTCGATATTTAAGCGCTGAGGTTTTCTGGTGTAGCCAAAAGTTCTAGACATCTAACCCGGCCCCATCACGATGCAAAGCGCTACTCACTGCCTATTCCTGCAAGACACTTGTCCTAGTGCTGAGTCTCACGACTCTGCACCCCGAATACTACCATCACATCACATATTTATATGCTGTGCGCCTCAAATTCCTAATGATGCGTTCTACACAGGCTCATTCTTGGCCTTGGATCCCTCCAATGCCATCTCCAATAGTACCGCACACAGTGTTTTTTTTTTCTCACCAAGTTTCCGGTAGCGGATCTGTATACCAACCTCGGAAAAAGGCGTATAGTAGTTGTCGCCTTATTTATACTCGAACGGTATTAACCTGCCAGTGATAAATAGAATTATTGTCGCCGATTTTTTTATAAACATCGAATGCAAGCTATCGGAAGAAAACAAAAGCAAATGCGCAACAATAAGAATCAAGTACATCCAAGCCCAGCACTCCCTCATGTATCTCTGCCGCCTCTGTACACCTTGTCGTAAGCACTTGATCAAAACAAATTCTGCAACTTGTATAGCAGGAAAAAAGGAATCCTCTCCGAGATGCATTTCCAATAATTGGCTGATGTATGAAGAAACCTAGTATTGCGTCCCGTCCCATCCCGCTTCCCCGCTCACCGAACCAGTTCACCATCCCGTCTTACAAACCAAACAAACCAACATACATATATTCGTCTTGCGGGTACATTTCTCCACTGGATGATGCCCGGCCATCAACAATTGCACTGCCTTCAAGCAAGGACGTGGCCTTGGTCTGCCTGCATATTCCACTAAACCACATGATTTCAACGTAGGATAAACCTATGGAAGAACATTTAACAGAGCAATTTGCTTTCGTCCTGAGAAATGTTTGACTGCCGCATATTTCGCTGGGTGCCCATCCACGGGAGCAAAATAACGAACGGGTATGGTATATAAATGAATCCATCTGCAAAGGTGAAAAACAAGAAGTCATTCAGTTTCATAGCATTATATCGATAGCCGCCACCAACGGCCATACATCCACGCCTCTCGTGTTTCACCGCCAATAACCTAGACAGGTTCTCCATCTCCCCAAGACAGCCAAGCAGGATATCACTTCCTAGTTTCAGTAGGTGGCACTGCTATCGACCAGTTACTTGCCCCGGCCTGCTGATATATGTCGCTAGAATATGTTCCCCAACATACCTAACGTCGCAAACTCTCGTGTTTCTTTGCTGTAGCCTCAAGCACCCGTTGACACTCGTGAGGTCCATTCCGTCTAGACTAGTCCTACCCACTGGAACCGCTTATTCCTACACATAGTTTGCAGACAAAGCCACCCATGCTGGATACTGACACTTGTCTTGAAGGTGGCCCCTCATACTCATCGCATTGCCAACCACGGGACTTAGAATTCGCTGAAGAGATAGCCATATCTATCAAGCACGTTAGTATCTCCGGACTGCCACCCGAAGGTAGCGCCTTGGTCGGCCGGGGATATCACGTACTCATCTGCCCCTTTTTGGCCGTATCTTTCCGTCTCCTCTGGATAACGGTCGAATTGACTGGCATCACCAGCCCCAGCCTTAACAGGGGGAGTGTACGGAGCATCGATGTCTTTCCTAGCCAGTCGGTCCCAAGTCACCTCCGCAAACCACGGGTGTTCCCTAACGTCCTGAGAGCCCCCGTACAAGTTGCCCAATCTTTTTGTCAGGTCGGGAGTGATCAACCGCTCGAGGAGGTCCTGCGCGTCGGGATTGATGTACGGCGGGTACTTGACTCGCCCCTTGAGAATGTTCTCGTAAATCTTCATCGGCGACCCACTGTCCCAGAAGGGAGTGTACCCGCAGAGCATTTCGTATATCAATATACCAAGCGACCACCTGAATGCCGTACTTGTTAGATTACCATCGTCGAAGGCATGATGCAAGACAGATATCAACACGTACCAGTCAACAGACTTGTTATAGCCCTTGTTAGAGACAACTTCTGGGGCTAAGTAATCTGGGGTGCCGCAAAGCGTCCATGTCTTGTCGGGAACCTTCTTTGCGAACCCAAAATCTGTTATCTTCAGATGGCCATGTCGATCCAGAAGCAGGTTTTCTGGTTTAAGATCCCTGTAGATGATGTTTTTCGAATGCAAATATTCAAGGGCAAGTGTGACTTCGGCGGCGTAGAACTTGGCAACAGGATTGGGGAATCGCTGAATAAATCGTTAGCATGGGTGCGAATCATCCTCGCGCGATGCTGGTTCATATTTGTGCAGGTAGGAGGTGGTGGGGATGGTCATTCGGGGATTTTGGTCGACTTCGGTGAGTGGTTTCGAACACGGCGCGCAAAACAAGTAGATTTCGAGGTCATTCGAAGCAATTGGATACAATGTGAAGAAATCTGCGAGTTTTAGGGCTGAGAAGAATGAGCTTACACCTGATTTCCTAAGTAGTGAAAACAATTCACCTCCTTCAACAAAGTCCATCACCATGTAGAGATTCCTAGCGTCCTGGAAAGTGCCCCATAGCGTTATGAGGAAGGGGTGCTTTACCTCACCCAACATCCTTCTCTCGTCATTAGTGTGCTCGACCTGCTTCATCTTAACCACTTGCGCCTTCTTTAGCACCTTGACGGCATAGAAGCGTGAGTTGTGACGAGATTGCACAAGATGTACCCGCCCGAAGCTGCCGGTTCCCAACGTCCTCAGAATCTCGAAGTCTTGCAAGGAATACTTGCCCTTGGTCACCCGGACTTCCGACTCCTGTGGGGGGGCATAGAAGTCTTGGGACTGCATTGTTGAGTCTTCTTGCTGCTGTTCTAGGGGTTGACCGGCATTCGTAGCGCTTGGTGGTTGTTGCTGGTGTTCGGTGCTCACGGTGACAGCCTGTGGTGAAGGTGACGTTGGTCCTACGAAACCCGAGCCCCCGACTCCTGGACTTTGTGGCTGCTGGTGCTGAGGCTGTTGTTGGTGCTGCAGAGGATTTAGCTGATGTGGCTGGTGTTGTGCCGGCTGCTGCTGGGGGGTAGGGTGGGTAGAGTGTGCCGAGCCATCGAGCTGGGATGACTGGGGGTTCATGAGGTTCTGAATGTTCATTGACGGCTGCTCACCGCGAGGGGCTGGCGCAGGCTCTTGCTGGACTGTATTGGCTAAACTGGAAGTGATGGATGCCTTGGAAACTGTAGATTGCGTCGGGGCGTGGGTTGCCGTCACACTCTCAAAGGTCTTTGCGGAAGTGGGCGTCACCGGGCTGCTGGGTTGACTTGTGTTGGACGGATCCGATGTACCGTCCCTCGTCCGCTTCTTCTTCAAGAAGCCTAGGCTAGGCATAGGCATGTGATAAGCTGGTGCTCTGTTTGCTGCCGAGAGCGGCGGCTGGCAAGAGATGATTGCGATGAAATGGGAGCTCCCCAGTGGTGAGACCGGATGATCCCTTGTGCTAAAGGGCAAGTAAGCAAGTGCTACTTGCGCTGATTTTATCCGTTTACACGTATCGAGCTATCGAGTCCTCTCCGGCCAAAGTTTAAATATGTGGCTTGTCGGGTTGTCTATGGGAGAAATGGACTCTTCGAATCTGGTTGATATACTTGTTTAAAGGGAGTCCTTGGGCAAGACTTCGAGTTGTTCAATGGTATTGTGCTTGTCGGTAAAGACGAGATGAACAGATTTGGCGCGCTTTCTAGTAGAAGTTGTGCGAACAGTTCTCCCTTATTCCAATTGAGGTTTGCGAAACTACGTCCCAAATATGGACTGAGTAGTGATCAGGCCTAGACCATGTGCTTGGTGTGACAATGCGAGCGAGCTATCTCCTACTGCTACAGGCCCAGCAGTAAAACGAACAGCGGTTGGACAACAGTTCACGCGCAATGAATAAGCAAACTCGCAGTTGAGGATACAAACAATTCGTGTCGTGTATAGGGTACAATCAAGAAGGCGATGTCGCAGATGTGGCCGCAAGAGAGTTCGAGGCTAGTCAAGGATCGAGAGGGGAATAGGCGTTTCGAGTCGGGTGCGATGTTGGCCTTGTGGGTATAATAAGGGTTGCCAAGCCGGCTCCTACAATTTCCCAAGACACTTTTTTGTTTGCTGCCGTCGCTCATCAACTGGAGTCGGCCGTAGCGCTTTCGTGCAAGGCAGGTGGATCGAAGGAGAGAGAAGGCGAGAGATCAGCCAGAGAGGTAATGGTCCAGTATGTGATCCAGATAGAAATAAGGTGGATCGGCAGATTCGATCGGAGATAGAGGGGTCGCCGGCGAGGGTGGCAGGTAGAAAATCGACTTCAGACAGCAGCAACAAGGGGGACGGGACAATGCGGCGACGACGGTAGTGAGCTGGATCCGGGCAGAAAAGGAGTCGAAAGAGAGTTGCTTGTTGGGAGAGGGAGGGATCAATTCGAATGCCGGGCAACAACTACTTTGGGTAGTGGTAGTGGTGGTGGTTGCTGTTGTGAAATGCAAATCTGTTGGTATGGATTGGGATCCAATGTCACTAGCCTGGTGGTCGACAGCAACCGAACCCTGGCGACAGGTGGGGAGACGTTACAGAATCAGGAAACAATGGCCCGCTCAAGAAAGCCAGAGATAATGATTTCCTAAGGATCCAATGTCAATGGATTGCTTGCTTGCTTAGTCGCGGGAACAGGCTGCTGGAACTCGGAATTGAAGCACATTCGACTCCGGGAAAGAGTATAAAACCAGCAGCGTCAGTGGTGCTTGCTTGGTCAATATGTAAGTCGACGGAGCAGGTGCGGGTAGGCATGTATGTACATAAGTCAAGTCAAAGTGGGCGAGCGAAGGGAAGGAGCGGGGTTGGTTCTGTATTGTGCCTTGGGTGAGTGGTCCGAGAAGGCGAGCAAACTGATGGTGGGGTATCTTGGCCCTTTTCTGTTCCAGTCTTGTGCCATTCATCAACCATTGTACCTATGTGCCAATATGTCTCTTGAAGAGGGGATAAAATCGCTGGGGTGACAAGGATCATCCAAAGAAGCACAGATACTTCAGCCAATGACAGTTGCAGAACGCCCAGACAAGCCAGAATCCCCTCTCGGGCTGCTCTATCGCCGTAGCCATGTCCATCGTGCTAGAAGTGCGAGCTTCTTGAAGTGTCGAGGTTGTAGATAGTAAAAGTACTCACAGCGAGCAAATGTGTCCTCCTCGTACATGGACAATGCCACGGCTGAATCGGTGGCGAAAGAGGGAATTTTTCATCACTTCCCAATGGCTTATTATTCTCCTCATCCCTGCGATTAGTTCCATTATCATATTTCCCTCTCTCAAACATCGCTTCGTAGAATTTGACCCTAGCGGTGACGCGCACTTATCGAGACGGGATATAGCACCTGCATCCTATTCTCTTTAGCTCTTGTGGGTTCCGGCGAGCCTCTCTCCCATCCATAGGTAGTGCCTATCCATTTTATTTCCCTATCTCTGGGGGGGGGTCGGTGTCTCGCAACAAGGTGGTACAACGACGGACCAGAGACGACCTATTTGTCCATGCGGTAGAGTATGAAGATCAACTTTGAAGCCGGCTCATGGGATGCAACGAGCCATCTGCCAATATCCCACACGGTAAGAAGAGAATCCATATAGTCAAATGCATAAAAGAATCGGCCAGGCGCCATGCAAGATTGTATTCAAGGAAACATCGCAAAGTAGCTAGGTATACACTGGATACTAAAAGTTCGCAGTTATGTTTTGGGTAATTTGATCCCCGTCGGTTTTCTTCATCCTTCCATAGGTTTAGAACAACCATATCCTCGATCATGCCTCCCCCTCACACCATCCCTTCGCCGTCGAGCCTACCGCCTGCCATTTGCGACACCAAGAGCGATATATACTGGTGATGTGTCCCATCAATGGCGCCGCAACGGCATTTTCCGTTTCTCTCAGGAAGCCCAAAATACTCCTCTCAACCCCAATGCACCCAGTAATAATTTGAACGGAGAATGACATAGCATGGCCCCCTTAAAAACGGTGACTCCTCTGCTTCGCTCTGTACGCTGTGAAGCCGACATAGCCACCCCCGCAGAGAAGCATGAAGAAAATAATCTTGAAAAAAAACCAAGTCCAGCTGCCCTTCTTCTTCTTCTTGTCATACTTGCGTCCCTTCTGGCTGCCTGGAGTGGTTTTCTTGCTGTCGGAGGGCGTGCTCGAAGCGTAGAGGTTGCGGGCCTGGATGCTAATGATGTCATGGTTATCACTGAGCTCGCCAGTCTCGGCGCTGAATCCGAGGTAGGCGACTTGGGGAAGCGAAGGAGGCTCGTCGGAATCGAAGCAGACGGTCCAGTCATCAGCATTCTTGTACTGGAGCTCAAGCTTGAGCTGCTTGTCCTGGAAGTAAGTGAGGCGGAATTTCGTGGGGACCGTGGCATGGCGGAGTCCACGAGCTGAGCAGCCCGCAAACTCCTGGTTCTTGCCATCCGTGTCCTTGTCGTAAGACGTCTGTCCGTCGCCCACCATAGCCATCACATAGGGGAAAACGACGCCCGGACGGTTGTTCTTGTACGTGTCGAAGAAGACACCGAGACCCTCGAACTCATCCTGGCTACCAAAGACGGGGCCTTCCTGAGCGCGTGACTTGGTGAGCCAGAAGGCGAATCCGTCTCCGTAAAGCTGATTCTTGCCCGAGATCTTAAACTCAACCTCGATCTCCCAATTGGTCGCGGTAAGAGGGACTCGAGAAAACAGCCACCCTGTTTGCGAGGGACGGTCCGACGTGAGACGGATGTATCTGCAAGCAACATGTCCAGTGTCAGCGGGGTTTGAACACGATCGAGGACCGACGGGGGAAAATGTGGGCGCATTCGTACGAATCTGTCCTAATAATTGTGTCCCCACCAAAATCAAACCATCGGCTTTGCATATCAGAGTCGAGGTAGGGTTGGTTAAGGGTGTGTGTTCGAAGCTGGATGCTCCTCACGTTAGGGTCAGCATGGTATTGCTTCGCGGACGCAGTCGAAACGAAAGCGCACGCCACCAGCCATAGGGCTGACAGTCCTGAGGCGAACCACATGATGGTCGAAATAATATCGATCTCGAGTTGAACTTATATGTCGTCTGGGTTCTGACGGGACCCTCTCGCTGCTGTCCCAGCGGGCGAAGGCTGCGGAGCGTCAGTTGCGATGCGCTCGGCTTGGTGTTGTGCCGATACCGGTTGAAGGATCTCTCGCGCAAAGGGGGATGGGTTCCAAAATGAAAGACGATTAAGAGTTGAAGAAATGAAGAAGAAATTGCTCCCTAGCGGGACACCGAGTTCTAGCAAGGGAGAAATAAACCCGGGGCAGATGGGGTCGTGTAATTCGTTCGAAGTCGAGCGTAAAGAACCGTAGCCACCGACCACGCACGCTTTGGCTAGTGAAGATAATAGCTGGCCTCTTTTTTCTGCTGCTGCCAGGTCTCCTAGTTCTGGGGTTAGCGGTCTAGTTTCTGCCCCGTTTCAGAGCCACTAGGCCGCCCAGGAGCTCCCCTGCCTGTTACAGCTCGAGTTCCCCGTGCCACTCCACTCTTGGCGAAACAAGACGCTCTATCCGCTTATCGATAACTCTATCTGACGCCTCTTTTTTTTTTTGGCGGGCACCTAACCTAAGAGGCTTGCCTGCTAAGAGTTGTAAAATTCTTGACGATTTCAACAGTATTACGAATTACGGCGCCAGTATCGCCTCAAACAACAATATCGACACTCAGGAACAATACTCTATAGCCCCCCAAGCCCCAGTACCAACAAATATCCATCCAACCCATAACATTAGCACCCAATTCCCCCGCCATGTCGGCAACCGGGTCGAAAGAGCTGAAGGAGAACTTGATGCGCCAGATCCAGCAGGAGAGTGCGACGCAGAATGCCAGGTTATTGATAGATGTATGTGCAGACTCTCCATCCATTCAACTCTCTTCATAAGAAGCGACTTGTAAACAGTACCAGCAGCTGGCCTATTGCTTTCTAACTCATTCCCTCGTCCATCTATAACAGGCAATCCAAGACAACTGCTTCACAAAGTGCGTATCTAAGCCGGGGACAAGTCTATCGAAGGCTGAGAACACCTGCTACACCCAATGCGTCGACAAGTATATGGCAGCATGGAACACAGTCAGTGCGGCGCTCATGAAGAGAATCAAGGAGGACCAGGGCCTCCAATGATGACGGGGTCGGGATCTCAACATGGCATGCGACGACTATGAGCCAGAAGCCCGATACTCTCTGGACTAGGAGATCCTAACGACTATCCCAGATTGGCCTAGGTAAAATTGAAGACTATCAGGGACTCGAGCGGCGGCGGCGGGAATGTACGAATACACATATTATGTACCAAAAGTGGGAATCATGCACATACATAATGCACATAGACCAGGACTTAGAGACGTGTAGGCTTTGTTCCGGACAACTCGGGTAGTAGTCTCCATGGGTGCAAGAGCTATTTTGTGAGTTTGGCTGGGCCTTATTGTAGATATAGCAATGGCTCATTGGATACAACATCATCACTCAATGCCATATTCAAACTATACAGAGATACAACTCTGAGGGGAGGGGTGGATATACGCTAAAGAATCATTTTACAGGAGAAGGGGTATCATAAGGCTCAATCCTTCTCCCCAACTATATTAGACATTATCACTACCTAGCTCTTCTCGTAGTCTTCCCATCTGCTTTGCCAGCTTCCTCCCATAATTGTCCCAAAACCTGGAACACCACGGTTACATCCCTCGCCAGCTCTCTTTGCACCCTATCCTGACCCCCGAACCGCCTGCAAAACCTATCAGGATGCCACCTCACTCTCTCCCCTTTCAGTCTCGCAACAAACTCCTCCCTCCCTATCTTATTCGTTTCCCAATCGTCAACGAACCATCTCCTGACTTCTAGCCCCTCGCCTTTTCCACGCACACCCTCGTCAGAACCGGAACCAACGACTCCCTCCCTCTTCCCGGAAACAACAGGCCAAGGAATCGTTTCCACCCTTCCATCCCAGCTTCTCCAAGCAGCCAGGTACCTAGCCCATCTATCAAGATCCAGTTTCCTCTGCTGTTCTTCATCCACGAGCTTCTGTATTCGCGTCATGATTTCGGCGTCTTCGCGAGCTTTCCTCTTGTCACGGACTTCCCTCTCCTTTTCCCTCGGCGACTTTTCCCGCTTGGGCTTGTACCAGCCCCTGTGGTCTTCGTCGCCATCTTTAAGGTCTTGTGGTGGGGTCTTTTTGGCTTCGTACAGGCTCCTCTTTACGCTTTCCACGTACTGAGCTCTTGGCATGTTCTCCGAGTAGGGAAATGACGATATGGGTTCTCCGAAGACCCGTTCCCAGACAAGTGCGCCCTCGGGTAAGTCCAGTGCGTCACTGACCAGTTCTGCAAAGGCTTCGTCTGCTTGGTCTAAGCCATCGTCGCTTATAGGATCGTCCTCGTGGCCTCTCTGGCCTCGCTGGTTGAGATCTGGATCGTCGTAAGACGATGTACCCTGTCGCGTTTTCTTCCTTTCCCCTTCCTCATCCTCGTCGCCTAGTGATGAGATAGGAAACTTAGGCGCCCGGTTCTTCCTCCTCTTTTTCGGCAACCCAGTATTGTCCTTGAACCGAAACGGTTTAGCCACAAACTCGGCTTCCTGCAATGTACTCTTCTTCTGTGACCCAAAATCCATTTTTCCGACTTTCATATAAGGCAGTCCGGTGTTGTTATCAATGTTTCCGTCGAGGCAAAATAATAATGATAATCGTTCGCTTGATTTCCACTTGCCTATTGTTTCAGCCCAAGCAAATATTGCAGGGCGTCCACACCCGTCGGTGACAGATGAAATACGAACTCGTCAACGCTGCAGAGAATATCATTCGGCGGCGCGGAAGTGGTGCGGAAGCTGGGGAAATAGAGCACCAGTCCGCATGATTTGAACCCTGCGACAGTGAGGAGAAAAACGTAGGCGAAGCCCATGGCAGTGGCCTAAAAGGCTGTGTATCTTTCTAAGCCGAAGGCTGCAGCTTTAAACAGATATGATAAATTCAATAGATAATAACGACAATGTTTGAAAAAAGCTCGGTGACCCCTGAGAGATTTGAGTCACGCTATAATATTATGTATGTGTAGCGCATTACTATGCCAATTCACAATAGCCCGTAAATATAACGTGGCATTTCATTAGAGTTAACAACGTTCTGAGTACAAGGTTTCGTGGTGTAGTTGGTTATCACGTCAGTCTAACACACTGAAGGTCTCCAGTTCGAGCCTGGACGAAATCACTTTCATTTTTTTACTTCCTTAACCTAAACTTTTCCCGGTCAAAGCTCTACCTTTTCTGTGAATACTTTAAATCGCATCTTCTTAGTTTTTTTTTTTTTTTTTTTTTTAATTACCCACATTTGCGATACTTCGCCTGGACAAAATGCAGGGATAGGGGGGCAGGCAGGACAGAGATCGCAAAGTATAAACACTGTCTTCAGCATGGTATAATGCGCTCCAGATTACAAAACGCTAGCTGCTAGAAATCATTGAAGGAAGTCCATTGCAAATTCATCTCACCGGGATTCCTCTTGGGTAATCCAGTTTTCCTTACTCCATATCCTACACAGAGCTTGCTCAGCAGGACCAAGTGCATCTCCAGCCATGTTTCTTGCACTATTCTTTCTCCTTCTCCAAGGCCTAAACTTCTTCCCATCCCTCGTTTCCCAACTAGAGAATTGTTCCCAAGATTGCCGTACGCCAGGGCCCTACCTGAGCGTCTTGGAAACCTTGACGAATAGCACCGCCTTCTTTCTTTGGCCCATCTGATCGAGCAGCTGCACAAATCGGTATCCCTCTTGCAATCGGTCCAGACGGATACAAGCCCATGCGCTCAAATCATCTCTGCCCAACTCGTCGTCCCTGACGGTGAATCTCACAAACGCCAGCTCCTCCATGACTCCCGGAATGCCGGTAAAGACAAGCTCCTGGCCACGGAAGTCTGGGTGGATCCCTTTATTCTCGTCGGTGCGTGCCTTGTACTCCTCTTCCCTCTCCACCGATGACACGGCTTCATGACCATGTGGTTCGTCATAGTGGACTTCGCACTTCACGTACGGCTCAAATTTTTTGGCTTTGTCGTCGGCCTCGGGAAGAGGGAGGTTTTGCGCAGCCAGCACAGATATGCACAGATCTAGGATTTTGCCCTTTGGGGGCGAGGTGTCTCCGGGATGGAAACCTAGATGTTGTGTTAGAGACCGTTTGCTAATGCAGGGGTGGAACTTGAATTTGAAAGGATTCCGTACCTTGCGGCTTGAGCACCCATCCTTTGGTTCCAGCAAACATTCCCTCGTTCAACATCATACCCTCGTCCCATTCCTGCCAATTGAGGGCTGTCACCTGTATACCCTTGTTCCAGCGAGGTACTGGGTTGAAGTTGGACGAAGTAACACGAGTTCCCGCAGGGTACGTCCTCATCAGATACTTCTTGTTGTGCTCGAAGAGCTTGAGCGGGTCAACTTCAAACACCTTCTTTTCGGACAGGGAGTAAATGTGTGTCGGCATCTTGGCGGTGGGATGATCGAGACTCTTGAACGAGATGCCTCGGGCGTAGACACCCATGTCGCTGAGAGAATATATAATCTTAGAGACCTTAACTGTCTTCCCCTCAGGAGGAGTGATTTCGTCGTCATCCGTCTGCCCATCTTCTGCAGCTTGCTCCTCACCTCCCTTGATATGGGGGGCATACTTGACCTTTACCAAGATCTTGTTTTTGAGTTCAGCGGGAGGAGGGAGGACTTTTGGCTCATGCTCCGGCAGGTCGATGAGATAACCATCCCAGACTTGCTTCATGATCTTGACCATCTGCTCCTGTTGGTCGGGCCCGCAATGCACTTCCAGACTGACAACCAGGGGTAGTTCACTGGCGGTAAAAGCGTCATCCAAGATGGCGATGCACACTTTGCGAAAGGAGACGGGCTTCGTTACTGTGTATCCATGATACACCTTGGGTTCGAGAACCCCCACTGGTGCAGGGAACCTCTCATCGACTGCCTGCAACACCGTCGTCTTTTTGCTCACCTTCTTGACATTCGTCTTTCCGCCATCAGAGTCGGAGTCGAACAGCTTGTTCTTGAAAGACGACAACTTGCTCCTCAATTTTCCTTTGCTCGATGAGAATTCTGCTTCGTCCTCTGAGCTGTCGGATGAAGACTCATCAAAGTCTCCTTCCTTAGCATCCCAAGCATCGATTTCGACACAACGACATCCCCTCTTCAACACATTCGTGTACGCCTCTGCTGTAGAGTCGCTCGACAGCTGGTTTCCTTCGAGGTAAGTGTTGTGGCTCGAGCTGATAAAGTAGCTCGCGAGAGGATGCGACAGGTCCTCCTCTTTATCATAATGTGTCGAGTTTGCTTCTCCATAGGTCATGTACTTGAGGAAGTCTTTGAAGTCGATCGTCTGGTTCTTGGATAGTTTGTTCTCGAGCCATTGGGGAAGTGGCCTCTTCTCTCCTTGTTCAACCTCGACGAAGTGTTTGACCTCTTCCCTTCCCCAAAGGGGCCCAGGCCGACCACTACGCTCGAAGATTTGCTTGAGATGATTGAGGACTGACGCCTGGACCTCGTCGATGGTCTTGGGAGTCCCGCTAACGCCGCCGCCAGCTTGGTTGGCTGGGTCCTTTGCGAGATGCGAGGAACTCATTGTGTGGTCGTGGTAGTAGTAGGGCAACGATGGTGTTTTGCGGACCCTCAGCGGAACACGATTATGTAGGATCGATATGGGTGATTAGATAGTTACTACAATATGAATATCGAACGGCAGGATGCAGGTGGCTACCTAGGAAATGAAGGCTGGAAAGCAAACAAACTTGGCCTAGTAGCTGCTGGCAGCTGCGGAAGTACAAGAGGATTTGAGGACTAGCCGACACACACCCAAGTCCCTGGCGGAGTCACTCGTCAGACGTGAGGATGGGCGGAAGGGAAGTGGATCTGTGCAGAAACGAAGCCCACACGAAGGGCAGATCAGCTCGCTAATGCTGGCAATGAGAGCTGACAGGCTGGATTTGGAAGGACGAGGCACGAAATCAAGAAACGGAGGCCCACAAATGGTCAATTGGTTGTCAACAACACATCGTCTTGTACAACTCGGAGAGGTAGCCAACACAATTTCTCCCTCCCCCGCCCCTGCCTCGCACCAAAGTCTAACCACGCGCGTGGGGTCACCGTTTCCGTTTCCCTTCGACGTGGCCCAGTGTTGAAACAAGGAGGCTTGTCTCGCTCATGCCATGCAGGTAGAGGGGTAGCTACTACTTGCCACAGAATCCCATCCATATTAGCTAAACATCAGTCTACCGATAGAGGTAGCATTTCGATGCACCAAAGCGAGAACACGAGTCAGCTGCGGGCAGCTGGCGATTGGAAGCGATTGGTATAGCAAGGTGCGAAGTTAAAAGTCAGAATTACCCCACAGCCTTTGGTAGAAAACGACAATAGGAACAACGTCAAAAATGACCGCTATAATCGGGTGAAGATTTTCGTAAAAACAATAGCACCAACGTGGGGAATCCTTCAAGAAAGTGGAACCTTTTTTAGGGACAAGAACCAACGCTGCGGTTCACTAGAAATTCCACTGTAAAGTGTCGGCCAGGCGGCTACTGGACCCACAGCAGCGGAAATCCTGCCGCCGATCTACTCCGCTTGCCTGCTGGCGACAAACAACTAGGCGTTCAAGTCACCTTCGCATTTCACAAGCTCTCAACTTGCGTACCAATCCAACTATCCAAGCAAACCACCACGTGCGCAAAGAATCCTCCGCATTTTTACCATCACTTACTTCCCCATGAGCAAGCCAGGTTTCTCCATGGGCTTTAAGCCCAAGTCAATACCCTCGAGAGGCCCCGCGAAACCCAAAGCAAAACCCTCGCGCGTAGTATTTAGAGGGAGCGACGACGATTCTGACGATGGAGATAACAACGAACCTCAACCCTCCGCCTTTTCCACAAAATCGAGGAAAGGGAAAGCGAAATCTACAAAAAATTCATCCTCACCAAAATCCACCGCGATAACGGAATTCGATATTGACTCTCCCACCCCAGAACAGCCATCCTCATCATCATCTTCCAAACATGGCGGCAGCGGCCTCAACAAGCTCCAAAAGAAAACGCTTCCGCCAACCGAACCCCCATCCCTGAAATCAAAATCAAAATCCGTCGTTCCCAAGATACAAAGCGACATGTCCTCCTCCCTAACCTCACGAAAACACCTACAAGAAGCCGAATCCGTGGACCCCACAATCTTCGACTACGACGGGGTTTATGACACAATAAAACAAAACTCTAAGCCTTCCACCTCCTCCAATGACCCCAACTCCAACAACTCCAACGAAAATGGAAGTGGAGAGCCCGAAAAATCCTCCCGCTATCTAACCTCCCTCATCACCGCATCCTCAGTACGCACACGAGACAGACAAATAGCAGAAGAGAAAAAAATCGCCCGCGAGCGAGCCGCCGAGGGCGACATGTACGCGGACAAGGAAAAATTCGTGACCGCGGCATACAAGAAGCAGCAGGAAGAAAACGCCCGCATGGAAGAAGAGGAGAAGAGGCGCGAGGAAGAGGAAGCGAAGAAAAATGCTTCGGGCGGGATGTCGGGATTTTACAAAAATATGCTCCAGGAGGACGAGAAGCGGCACGAGAGGATGGTGAAAGCTGCCGAGGAGGCGACGAGGGGGCGGAAGGAGAGGGAAGCAAGGGGGGAGTTAGTTGGTGGTGAGGGTGATAGGAATGAAGGAGGTGAGGACGAAAAGGAGGAAACGGAAGCTGATATCGCGCGCAGGATCAACGCTATGGGCGGGTCCATCATGGTGAACGAGGATGGCGAGGTGGTGGACAAGCGCGAGCTCCTTCGCGGTGGCTTAAACATCGCAGCAAAGAAGAAAATCCCACTATCATCTCGAAAATCTTCATCAGACTCTGCCAGGACCTCACCATTCGCCGCTCGCTCGTCCGCTTTCAGGGGCCAAGGTGGCGGGAAGGGAGCAATGAGGGAACGACAATCGAGGATGATAGAAGAACAACTGTCGCAGCAGCTCAAGCGTTCCCTCCAGAAGGACGACGAGGAGAAGAATCGCGTAGAGCGCGCCGCCAAGAGCCGCAAGACGGAGGGGGATATCATGAGCGCGAAAGAAAGGTATCTGGCGCGGAAGAAAGCGGCCGAGGAGGCGAAAAAACAAGGGTTGGATCCGTTGTAGACAATAAGAAATAAACAGAGAGCACTGGCGGGAACCGCCCTACCACGGCTCTATATATATTGAGAAACGTACAGATGATTGTGCTTCGCTTTATTACGTGCATGTCTCGTAGGCGCATGCGCAAAGTTGGAGAAGATATTTTGACACGCGGTAGAACCCCTTCAGTAGGACTTCCAAATCATGACTATCAACGGACGCCTCGTAGTACGCTTGAAGCTGAATTTGGTGGGAAGAATTTTGATGCATAGCGAGCGATATAGCCAGAGTATGCCGCGACTTACGGGGCAGCCCGGTTTATATCTAGGTATTATATAAACCCTATGGAAAGAATAATATAGCACTATCTTTACAACAATAGGGAAAATATGAAGAGGTCAGAAGAATAGGTCACAAGATGCCCTGCGCCAAGCCGCGAGGGTCCTTATAGTATATGTGCTTATAATATGTAGGTCTACTAGGAGGCCCATCAGAGCGGGAGGCTGTGGTTTGGTTTGGGGTTATAAAAAGGTGTTTATATATAATAGCACAAGGGCGTTCGCTCGACGCTCCTACCGAGTCCCACTTTAACCTCGTGAAGCTTGCTCGGCCGGCGGAAGAAAACAATCCGCAGCGCGAGGAGATACCTCCATTCTTCGGTGCTGAGACTCGGCGGCGGAGACTGAAAACCACCCAAATTTTGGGTTTCGCTATGGTTTTTCCAAGGTAGGAGTAATAGTAGTGTATGTTCCCCAGCTTCGTTCAATCCGTCTTCTATCCCTCCACTGAATCCTCATCATTCGTGTCCAACATTGTGTCGTTTTAATATCATATTTGTGCGGAGCTAGTAGAAATGACGTGCCTTCTTTCGGGGCAGATTGAGCTGTTGTCGAAGGTGGCTTACGGGCGTGTTCTTGGCATTCTTTCTAGCGCGGGAGCAGGCCTACTCCTCCATGCGCCCAAAAATGCCATCGTCATCCTCATCGCTGCGGGCTCGGGACCGCAGATCGAAATCGTCGTCATCGACAATACTTTCGCTGCTCTCCTCCATCTTAATGTCCTCAACAGGATGCTCGCCACGGGCAAAACTTTCCGGTTGTGTGGGGAAACTACCCATAGTCATAAAGCTTGTACCAAGCCCGACCTGGCCTAAAAACTGGGCCGGAAGTGGCGGAACGGGTGGGGCGTCTGACGGGACCTCGACAGAGCGCGATGGATTGCTCCCGACACTGCAGCTAAGCATTTCCAGCGTCGCTGCAAGGTCACGGTCATCGCGGCCCGTCTTGTTCATACCTGAGGATGGGGGTCGCTGGTTGTGGCTCACTTGGCGGAAATGCCCAAAACCCGAGGAGCCATTTGGCGCACTCGCGGCGACGTTTGTGGCTGTCTTCGCAGCCTGCAGCGATTGGGTAAGCCCGCTACCACTGCTATGTCTCTTGGACACGTTCCAAGCTGACCTGGAAGTGGATCCAAATACCTCCGATTGTGGGGGTGGGGTCGTATCGGCCGAACTCAGCCCGCCACGATGATCGGAATACCCAGACGCTGCGGGAGAGGCCGATTCCCGGTCGCTGTTATTAAAGTCCTTTGCAGACTCGGGAGGCGTTGTTGCGTCGTCGGGGCGGTTGTTCATAGCCACCAAAACGGAGGCGGCCTCGAGAAGCTGCACCTGCTGGTGCTTCGAAATCAAAAGCTTGGAAGTATACGACCACTGAGGAGTGTGCTCCCACCTGGCATAAAGTCAACACGCGCTCGTCATCGATAGAGGAGCACTACCTGGGAATGGTATAGGGTAGGAATAGGTAGTCTCCTCTCCTCGGAGGGCAATTGCCAGTTGGGTAGCGGATGGCCTTATTTCTACACACAAACATATACACACTTGTACAGCTCACACATATGGAGATGTAGTGGGTACGGATGGGGTGAGGGGGGAGGGGGAGGGGAGGTTACGTGTAGTGACTGATACAGATGGGGTTATGAAAGAAGAATGGGCACCAACAAATGCTTCGTGAGGCAGCTGCTATGCTTGTAGCCTTTTCCGCACTGTTGGCAGCGAAGCTCCGGCCGTGTCTTGCGGCCTTCCTTGGTCAAGGGCTGTCCATCGCTCGCCCTTCTAATGCGAGCCGTTCGAATAGCATTTGAAGCTTCGTCTGCGGACAGTTGCTCATCATCAATAGCGCTTGTAACCGACAAATCGGCCTTAATTTCAGGAGAAGACTTGGAGGCTTGTGCTGCTGGGAGACTGTCCAGGGGTGAGCCCGACCGTGAGCTCTTGGACACAGCCCTCCCCCGAAGAGCCACAGTATTAATAGGCAGACTGCCGTCAGCCTTGAGAATTGCGACAACTGCTTCGCGGTTGGCGGCGGTGCTCATGCTCTTGCGGCGGGTTACTCGGTGGGAAGCATTGTGGGCAGGCCCCGTAACTACCGAGTGAGAGTTGTTGCGCGAGTGGGAGTGGATGTGGGATGGTCGGCCTGGAATAGAGGACTGGCAAGGCGTCGTCGATGTGTGAGACGGTCGGTTCGCAAAAGTGAAGGGCCTCGTCTGCATTTCCTGACGGCGGAACAGAGAGAAGTGATCAGCACTACGCTAGCAGGCATCCGGTGGGTGGTGGGCTGCAAGGTACCTTGGATGAGGCCACGGCCAGACTTGTGGGAGGGGACATAATATTCACTTCTGGCAGACAAACTCTCCAAGATCAAAGCAAAACACCAATCCGGAAAGAAGAGGGTGACGCGGTGGGAGGAAATACGGGTTTATCGTTCGTGATGTCAAAATCAGGACGGGAATCGGGTGTTGTGTTGGGGGAAGTGAGGGAACGAGATCGAAGACGGCGGATTAGAAGGAGGGCAGGGAGGGAATAAGAATAATATTTTTGGGGAGAGTGCCCGGAGTCCAAGGTGCAAAGTGACCATCAGACAAGGGTATGACTCCATGCAGGGATGGTGTGCGTCTAGATGACTTTGGAATTGGGGCAGGACAGGCCGGACAGACTGTACAGTGAAAGACACTGGCTGCTTTTCTCCGGACAGCACGATCCTTGAACCAGGTTGGGCTTGTCTGGCTAAGCTGGGTCGTTTGTGTGCTCGAGACGAAGATTGTTTGAAGGAATGAAGGGGGATAATTTTTTTGGGTCGTTACCTTTGCCCTCGGTGGCTCAGTCTGTTCATTCATTTCTGTACTGCAATATTAATTAGCATTGGTCAGTTGCTGCTCCCTACCTACGGAGGTGCTAGAAGTTGGCTAACTCCCAAGCCTACAAAGGAAGCCCGTAGGAGAAAGGAGGGAGAAAGCGACTAGCACCTACGTACCACCCAAAGATGGATGGCCCGTTGTTGAATCCCTTCGTTCTTATTTCCAGATTGGAAATGTGGACCGTACCTTCCTACCCACCAGGTCAAATGAAATGCACCTGGTTCCTGTATAAAGCAACGGGTCCGTCCAGCACGTGTACCTGTCATGGATGGAGCCTGACGACAAGAGCGCTGTGGAGCAGGCAGCTCTTTCCCGTCCCTGTACATACGTGTTAGTGGGCGGTCATTGACGCCATGATTGGATCTGTCCCCTCTTTCGAAAAGCAGCCAGAGCACCAGCACACCAAGAAGAATCAAGCAACGGAAGCAGCTGCATAAAAAGGCACCACCAGACTGCAGTCTCCAACCCGGGGGTCGAAATAAACACACTCGCACACGCACTCCATGATGTATGTATGTACAGTACAGTATCAAGAACCACACACAAGGAAAGGCACAGCAAGCAGTGCTAGGAACGAATCAATATCTCAATATCCACATACCAAAAGTAGAGAGGGTCTGAGTTGAGAATGAGACTCGGTTATTCCGTGGTTTTGATTATGAGATGGGTGTGCACCCAGAGGAGGGTTCACACTATGTTCGCTAGGTCCGCTATCGACAGCTATAGCAGATAACGAAGCGCCTCAGCTCTTGTTGAGATATTTCTAGGATGTGGGTGCGCAGGCGCTTGTTAGAGAGGAAAGAAACGAATGAGGGAAGGGTGTTGGAGGGTGTGGCTTTGCGACTCGTGTTGCATGATGTGGATCATGTACTTGTCATAAGGGTGTCATACGGCCCGCCATCAAAGTACTCCGTGTGCCTTCCGTCTTCGTAAACTAGATGGAGGGCTCCAAGTCAGTATTATTTCTGTCATATTACTACTGTGCTTCAGCAGCGGTATAGATATTTATATTTGTGCCATTTGCATTTGCCTTCTTTGCGACAGGCCATTTTGTGTGCTCTTATGGATGTGTCGACTATCACGAAGTATATCTCGATTTTCTTCTTTCTTTTTTCTTTTTGGCTCTCAAACTTCGCCAATCCCATGCCAGTTTTGTTTCTTTATTAAACCTGAAGATCTGGGTTCTCAAAATCGTCCATAGTAATAGGTTGTGATCGTTTTGTCCGTCTGTCTGCTTGTCTGATGTCTGTCTTTTTGCCACCCAGCATTGCGGTAGACAACCGAAGGCGGAAGTATTTTCGACGCCATGTTTAGGGGTGGAAGTACTCCCCCTCCCCCCGACAAAATGATAAAAGATATTGGTATCATTGCCCCTGTAAACCCTGGTTCCTTTGAGAAGGTCCTCTCCTCGAGTAGGAATGCAAGGTAGTTTATCTTAACCTAGTAATATGTATCTGAATGTGTGCATATTGAAATGTAGCCGACACGATGTGCCGATAGTCGCAAAGGTAGTCAAATGTTGGGGATAGGACGACCAAACTACTTGCTTGTGATATCTCGAAGATAAAGCCTCAGATTTCAGTATTTGGATGTCCGTAAAGATTCACTGTCCATCCCCTCACCACGTGCAGTCTAGACTGTGCCATCCATGGGAACGAGAGCCCAGCCTCAAAGTCCCGACTTGTCTTCTACCATCTCCGGCTCTTTAAGGCTGTTCTCAACCTGAGGATCATGGCAATAGTTTCGAAGTACCAAATGAATTGGCATTTTTGAACGCGACATTGTAATTGAAGTTTGTGGTTCGTCAATTTCCAGGCACACACGCCTCATGCTAAGTTCTTTGCTTCTTTTCGCGTCTACTACTGGCAAAGCGGGGATGGAAAGGGGAGGGCGTACAAATTGATAGTGAGGGGAAAGAAGGTGGTGAAACAGTGTGGTGGGTTCCAAGTTGGCACGGTCTACTAGTGCATAGGGTAAGAGCTGGCAAAGCCCTCTTATACATGTACCCCTCCTCTCAAGGTACATTCCTTCCCTCTCTGGTCGGTGCACGACACACCTAGCCTTTGGCCGGCTTATTTATTTATTTTATTTTATTTTATTTTACTCACTCCTGTCCTACTATGTCCGAGTCGTGTTCAAGTTATCACTGTCTACGGAAGATTTTTTTTCCAGCCTTCCATATTTCCAATCAATTTGAACTTATTTTCTTCTTCCCTCTACTGACGTCTGAAACTATTCTGTCGGTGGGTGGCATAAATCAAGATGGAAATAAGCGACTCAGTTCAACTTAACCTGAGCCTAACAAGTACACTCTTGTCTCTACATGTGGCCCTCTCTAGCATTTCCCCCGCCTTGGTGACATTTTGAATGAGGGTCATATTCAGGGAGTACTTCGGCAACCAATGGCAAAGCAGTATCTCACCCTCCAGTTCATGTCTTTGTCCCCAACGGATAATTCATCGACACCACCAGGCGCACAACCACACCCCCTTCCTCTTCTTATTTCACCCACAACTTCATGCCCCGTGACCATATGGGTACCCCAAGAGAGGGGGATGCATCCATGTTGACGCTATATCCCCATGGGAATGGAGAAGAGTTTGGACGTATTTGCATCATTCGTGTTCTTACAGGATATCCATCACAGAAGAATCAGCACGCCGGGGCGACCTAGCGCAGAAGAAAGAAAGAAAAGAAAAGAACATCTTGATAAGCAGTTTTTCCATTTCGGCAATTCAATTTCCCATCAATTTGAGAGTCAAGGCCATTCTACGATGTATGAGGTGAGAATCAGGCGGCTCTGTGGCCATATGCATGGCATCCAACCGCTCCCAACCACTAGCCCCCCATAAAGAAGTTGTTTTTGGCTGATGGGTCTCGTAAATGGCACAGTGTGTTGCCTAACTTATCTTAGCAGTGCCTCGATACCTTCCCACCCGCCGGTGGTAGTTTTTTTATGATGTGGTCTCTAGCACCTTGACGAATACGTCTCTAACTGCTCGGTTTTCCTTAAACCGGCCCTAAAGCCGACTGGCTGCGTGGGTGGACTTTACTGTAACTTTACTAAAAAGTGACCAGCCGAGAACTACCACAACTGCCAATCGTAGCCCACACCACACACAGCCCAGCACCATCAAAGGGAAAACAAATAAATGAAATATCTGATATTAGGATATAATCTGTCGGGACAGTCGGATGTAGTCCTGCTCCAGTGACAAGGGCTCAATGCGAAAGATATACCTCATGCCGGCTTATACAAATGGAGCCGTAGCATATGTAAGTATCATCACTTGGTAAGGCGGAGGTGGTCTAGTAAGCACGGTGTGCCTGATCTCCTTCTGTAAATGATCATGGACTAGGTTCTTGCCCAAAGGACAGCTAGTGCTGTCCGGCGGGATGGATATTCTAAGAAGACATAATGTAAAGCACCGGTTCCGAGGTAAATTTCAATGGAACAGCCAGCAGGGCCGGCTCCTTTCCCTTGTTTCTTTGGGGTATCGGGGAGTTTTGAACACAAGGAATAGGTGCTGATTATATTGTTAAAAGGTTGGGATATTTCGCCCCAGAACCATCCAGTGCAAACAAGCTTTTAGTTCAGTACTCCTGGCCAGGGGTTGTGCATAATTGTTTCCCCACAGGACAGGATCGGGTTGTGAAACTCAATGAAAGTTTATGGCCGATCATGAAAACGAAGGCCACCGGTTGACGGAGCTGGGGCCGCGGCTAGGGCTTTGTTCAACTAGCAAGAGCTTTGATAGATAGATGATAGTAATGATATTGCACATAGCAGCGGCATGTTGTACGCCCAGCAACTCAGCCAGCCGACTCAAACCTCTCAATAAAACATCAGTTTCCAGAAATCATTATTTCCACTACAACAACATTCAAGCCCAGGATGGAGATCCGTAGTTGGTATCCCACCAGTCCGATATACAGTAGAAGAGAGGGTAGAAAAATGAAGGTCCCAGGCTTTAATGTCGAGAAGAAATACTATGTACAGATTACTACGATATGTACATAATCCGCAAAGATTCCGGATATTCCCTCGTTTTATATAAAAAGCGGGCCTCTCGGTCCAGAAAGTGAGTCGCTCTCGGAGCTTGGAAGCCACAGACATTACCACCATGGTGAACCTGCAGCGGCGCGATGCACTCCTCACTTTCGTGCCTGATTTTCCGTTTACGGATATTGGAATAGGGCAAGGTGGGAGGGTGTGGGAAGGTGCTTAGTGCCTAGGCGTGAGCATATCGAAGCCCGAGCCCTGCTAGTGCTATGTTTTGCTGTGGGTCATGTGCCTACATATGTACATACAGCGCCTGCTCTCACGATTCCTTGGCCGCCTTGTCTCTCGAAGACGCCAGCTAGGCCCAACCGACGTCGTGATTCGACCGCTGTTGGATCTCTCCTTTTTCTCCTTTTTGTCTCACCAGAGCGCAACAGGGCCAACTGACGGACGATTGCCTTGGTGTGCAAGATATCTAAAATTGCAGGCAAATTGAGGATGTGTCTGGCGATCCAATTTCAGTGAAAAGACCTGCAGATTGAGGAGAATGTCGCTCTCTCACAAGGATTTGGGCTGTTTAGCCCATCATTAAGTGCCCATCACGTTTACTGAACAGAGTAGCATCAAGCAAGGAGGAGTCAGATATGCACGATATCTACACTACTAGTATAGAATAGTACGCACGCATGCTGGTCTCGATGCCCTGAACAATCCGGTCACGATGGGAGGAGAACCGTATGTATTTGGGCGATTGCAAGGTGGCCTGTCGCCCGAGGCAATCAAGCAATATACACAGCCAAGTGTAGAGATAGCAGCTCTGGCTGACCAAAGAGATGGTGCAGCTGACAAGGCTCGAGCGATCATCTGCCCTACCCGCGCACCCCATTTTCGCCTGCATATCAGCCAGCTAGAGACTTGGACTTTCAACTTCTTGGACTTTGGGATGGATGGCTGGATGGGTACATTTTGGTGCCTGAGGCTATCATACAGGAGGAAAACGTATTCCAACTTGAATGTTTGGGAAAGTATTGCAAAAGGCAGCGAAGGAAATGGATGAGAATCATCACGTGTCTGCGGCTAGTTTTCTTAGGCGATGCTGCAACCAAAAAATTCGGTCTACCTCGCTTCCCACCGCAATGCGGCTTTAACAGGCCACTGGCCTCAACAAACGAACTCAATGCAGTATTGACACGTCTTAGATGCAGCCATCTACAACGAGAAGAAGGTTGTGGCACCCCGAGGAAAGTTTCTTGGCACATGGCACACAGCTTCTTAAATTTTGAGAAACAAGAATAGCGAGTTATGTCCAGTATTCGGACACTCGTCATCTTGTCATGTTCGTGACCCCACCAGATTGCCGAATTCGGACATGTGTAAGTCAGATTGGAAGTCAGTCGAAGCCCGTCAACGCCGTTCCAAGTCTACAAGCTCAACACCCACGCAACGACGGTCATGCCTAATGCCAGAAGCCGAGAATAATTGAGGTCCACAAATAGACGCCATCGCTTTTTTTTCGCTCCGCGAATGACTCTAGGAGTTGGTTTGCAGCCCAGAAATAGCACAGCTCCAAGACTTAGGAGACTCCCGAGCAGGTCTAAGCTGACAAGCTATGACGACAGTACAGCTACGAAAACTCCATCAACTATGTTTTATACCAACTGCATGAATAACAAGAAATTAATGGATGGTAGTGAAACGTATGATGTTGGCGAAAAATCCTCTCCACAATTTTGATCCTTATTTTATTTCTGTGGTTTGTACTATGAGGTCAGCACAGTGGCAGGAAACTGAAGGGAAACCCTCAGGACGAGGCGTTTTTCCCTGCTTGGGCGACTGTGAGCTACATCCCAAGACGGCCTATGACAACACGGCAGCTCCGGCCGCAAAAAAAGCAAAGGTTCTCACCTGCCGCCTATGAACCTGCAGCAGCTGCCAATGCTGGGAGCTTCCGCGGGAATTTAGAATTTGGACCCCTCCCGCAGCTTTGGAACGAGGGGAAGATAAAATGGTGGCTTGTGCTTGCCTTCTTGAGCATCCTATCGACCCACTTCCTCTTCATCCTTGTTCTAATCAACAACAACAACTCTTACCCACACAAATACATATAAACACATCACAAACACCTCTTACATCAAGCATCCATTCTTAACTCAAAGCATTCATACCCCCCATACAGTCACCTCTAATACTTCATTTCCCCGAGGGAAAACAACGGTCACACACTCGCACACCACTCAGCTTACACAAATACCGAAGCGACCAACCAACCCACCAACCATAATCATGACCTCTGATGTGTATCGTCGCAGCGGCCGCGGTGGAGCCGGAAACTTCTTCTCCCAGGAGCAAGTCGAAGAGCAGGTGAAGGCTGCTAAGGAGGTATGTTGGGCCGTTTACTGTCACATTCAACAAGTCATGCAACATACAAATATACTAACTATATGACACTAGGACCTTGAAGCTCAGAAGCAATCCACTCCCTCAGCAGCACAGCTTGCCGCCTCAGCTATCCCCGCGCCGGGCACCTACGCCCGCGCCGGACGTGGCGGTGCCGGCAACTTCTATGAGCCATCGGAGAAGGCCCACCAGGAAGAGATTGAGCGCGAGTCGGCCGAGCGCATCCAGGTCGCTGCTGCCAAGGCGGCCCACAAGTCGGCGCACACTGGCCGCGGAGGAGCCGGCAACTGGGCCGAGAGCTCCGCCATGGACGCTGTCGAGAAGGACGAGGAGGCCAGGTTGGAGGCCCTCAACCGCCAAGTCAAACACGATGTCGACTCTGGGCTCAAAGCACCCTCCCCTGCTTACAAGGGCTCCCCCGAGCGTTCATAAAGTTTTCCATCGAGATGATAAGCAGTGATATTCTAGAAGTTGACGCCAGGGAGATGATGTTGATGATAACGTAAATGAAAAGGCCACTTCATAGTACGAGCCGGCCGAATCAGGATATTTTTGTATTATAGACTGCTATTAAGCATTGGGGAGGATACACAGCAGTTTTCTTTTGTTTGAAATGATACCCCCCCGTCGAATGTATTCCCTCTTGTCTATCCAGGGCTTTCTGCTCCTTTCATGTGGACATCAGGGTAGAGACATGGCCGCATGAGATGGCATTCCCAAGGATGTTGAGGATATAGTTAGTGGATTCCTTCATTTGACGTTCGGCTCCTTTTCTTGATCCCAGTTCCTTCATGCTTCCGTTTCCGTCTTTGCTTGGGCAACTCTTTGACCTGGAACGTGATGACTGCTACGGAGTTGGGAATATCGCCTTTCAGGGCATCTAAACGTCCTAGCTCTCGATATGTATCATTGCCATTCTACGCCCCGGACTCCACTACAAATGCGATGGTCTATCAATCGAGTCGTTCCTCGGATGGTGGTGGTGGTAACTATCAGAACGCTTAGTCAATTGCGAGCTCGTTCTTGAAGAAGTGACCACCTAGGTATAGGCTCGACTGCTCCTTCCCGAATTTCCAAAACCATGTGAAATATCCCAGCTTGTTCCGGGAAGCGGCGCGGGGGGGACGGGGGGGGGGCTAAGTTCTATTCAGTTTCATTCATGTCCCCGCAAATTCCAGCCTTCCTCGGAGCATTATGGTCGGGGTTTATTGAAGTTTTCTCTGACATTGGGATCGCAAGTAGCATGGGATTCGCATTTCTCCTCGGCCGTCTACGACTCTATGCCTCGGAGGCGACGTGATCGTGTATTTCCGTAGCCTCTTCGGTGCGCGCCGCCTCGAACAGGAAAAATTGTCTCTGGAACTGGCCCTGCCTTCAAGGCGACGAAGCTGGTGAGTGCAAACAGGAAAAGCCGCCTCGCATCAGAACTGCAGAGATATCCCACCACCTGCGAGCACTCCACGAGTAGGAGGAGGAGGGGGAGGATGTAGTGAAGGAGTAAGATGAAGTTCCCCCAGGCCTTCCGCAAGATCTTCTTCGTCTGCCTACGACAAACTCTTTGCGAGAGTCTCCTTGAGCAAGGTGAGCAGCCAAGGGAGTATGTAGTTTTGGCCCTTGTCGGGGGGGGGGGGCGGCGGCTTCGTCTTCTCCGGCAACGGCGGCAATGGCGACGTTTTCTGGCGGCAGTGTTGCAAATCCGCAACCAAACCCCAATGCTGGGGAGGAAGGCGAAGAGAACAATGTGGCGAAGAGCTGAGATGGAGATGCCACGCCCTGCTAGCCACGCAAATATTGGACTTGCAATATCCGTCTGCTCCGGGCACTCGATTGTCCAGAAGATATCCCCATCCCGCCTAACATCTGTGAGAGTGGATCTGCGGCGCCATTGAGCCCGCCCATGCCTACTTCGCCACCGGGTCCGAACGCACACGCGACGCTGTTCTGGGAGGCGGTGCCGCTGGGCGTGGGCGGGGTGGTTTGAAGAGCACGTCGGTCGGGTAAGGGAGCATCTTAATGTTTAGGAGTGCCTTTTGAGTGAAGCGCTTGCGCGCTGTTTGGTTCTGAGAGGAAGGTTGGGCTATTGCTCAGCCTGGGCTCGGGACGTCCTCGAATTAGGGGCTTGGTGGGGAGCAGCAGTACGAATAACTGCACCGCGAGTGGCGAGAAGGTTCCTACTACTGCTACTGCCTCTCCTACCGCGACGAATACCGCTGGAGGTGGCGGATTAAGGGGAGCAGGTCATGGTGGAACTTAACATGGGCATGGTGTTTGGACGGCACGTCTGTGGAACCGTATAGATACGGATTGTGAGAGTGTTGCCCAGAGGGCTAGGGCGTTGTTTGAATGCGAGGAGGCGAGGCATATATAGCGAACTATGATAAGGGAGGGTGTTTGCAGCTGGGAAAGGTTGGGCTTGGCTTGTAGATGTGGTCGACAGATATTTAGACTTGGTGATCGAGTGGAGAGGTTTCTCACGGTGCCCCGGTTTATGAAACTGGTGGTGAAATGAAGCAAGATATCTTTGATGTTTGAATTGGTTTCTCTCTGACTGCGGTATTAAGTTTCTTTCTGCTGTTCAAGGAGGTAAGGTCCCGGAAGATACTTTGATTTATAGCACTATGATAATCCTTATGACCTATAGGTTCATTGTTCTATTGAATAGATTAATGCCCCCCGAGCGCACTACCATTGACTGCGGTACCTAGCTCCCAAATGATACCCTCCTATGATACTAACCCCAATAATGCTTGACAAATGAATGCCCACTACATACATAGCACTCCACGCCCACCCATTTCCCTAACATAAAGAACACGAACCCCCGTAAGCCGTGCCACCCATACAGCACTTCCAGAAACTCTGATCGAGCTGGCGGCTCGTGTCGAGACTGTCATGTTTGCTGCGTTTGTATTTCATGTGTTCTTGGGTGGGAGGCTGAGGGGGACGAGGAGCAGTAGTCGTGGAGGTTGATGAGGTGGCGTTGTTGGTTAGCATGCTGGGCTGGTGTGGTTCTCTGGGATAGTGGGATGTTTTGGTAGGTCGTGGCCCAGGCTACAGTAGCTGACTTGTTGGGGGGTTGCTGTGAGAGCTGGAGAGGGTTGGGTTATGATGGAGTGTGTGTGTTTGACGTGTTCTTGCTACAGGATGGACATACTAGTGATGGGTCCTGGGATATCAATGATTAGATTAATACAAATGTCTCTGATGGATTGAGTATCGGTAGGTGTTTATTCTGTATAATCCCGAAACTATAAGTGATGCCAACCGGAAGGGTCGGTCATCTTTTGTTGTTGGGTAACTTGCACCCGTGACACCAGGGGCTGTGCAGATAAGGGGATAGTAAGATACAAATACGGGGTGCCTTTTTTATAGCTATGTAAGTGCGGTGGATGGTGTGCCGCAAAAAATAAACGGAGACGTTTACCATGGGAAGCAAAGTAATCCTAACATGTTACAGACGGTAATTTTAATATAATGGGAAGTTTGAAGTTTTCTGTATTATTAATATTATTGATTGTGTCCGTTAGTATAACTTATACGGTAATCATTATGCGTTAGCAGTTACCACCGTACACCTGACTAGTAGTCCACCCATCCCTTCCCTTCTTCCATTCTTCTTTTTTCCATCACCCTGGCAAGCACAATTGCAACCACCCCCCTCCCACCCCCTAGTCCTCTGGCCCCTCTACAACCGCTCTTGCCGCAGCAACAGAATCTGTCCACGATGCAGCTTGCGATTTGGGTTATGCAGTTCACGATTTCGAGCAGCATACGCAGATGGATAGGGGGCCATCTTTTGGTGCGGGCAGGTTTTTTGAGGGGAGGAGGTTTCTTCTAGTGCCGGTGAGGACATTATTTGGTGAGGTCAAGGAAGTTGGACGTTGGATGTCCTCGACGGAGAGTATTGAATAGGAATGCGAGTCGATGTAATGTTTTCAAATGGTAATGTTTGAGTCGGTAAAACCGAGTTTTTGAAGTCCGAGTCTGATGGATGAGTGGATAGTTTCGAATTCGGCCCCGAACGGCTGTCTGTGTTGAATAGGTAGGTTTTCGGAGCCTCGCGTAGAGGAGTTAATAAAAAGCTTTTCTTCTCTGGAGTATAAGAGTCCTTTATGTGGGGTGCTTTAACTTAAAAATCTATTTTACTAGTATGTAGGCTGGATGCTGTAGTAGTACACTACAGCAAGTTCGCCAAAAGATATAGACGGCACAGGAAAGCCCACAGGTGGTTGAAATAGATATCGCATACGACTATGTATATATGTCTGTCCCGCAAGCCCATGCAAACACTATGCATCTCGACAGCTTCTTCTTTCGGCACTGTGGAATACCCTGCGAACTGAAGTGTGGCTGTAGCATGGAGGCATCGCCAGTGTGGCTTAGCGGGGTTGAGCCATCATGATCTATTGAGGCTAAAAAAACCGGCGCAGCGCTGACATGTAAGCAAGTCAAACATTTCCATTTCTAGAAACCATTTTGCAGGCTGGGCTATATAGGCAGTGAGCGCACAAGCCACACTTCTAAAAGATAGCAGTCTGTAGATTGTGTCAAACATGGCCTAGAAATGCGGGAGAGATACCGTGTAGGAGCAGCTAGCTTCGTAAACTATTCTAGGCCAAAAGGAACATAACTCCGGCTTCTGACCCACTGTTCTGAATATGGATTCAGGTGTGTGTGAGGGAGTACAAATGATGGAGAATATCACTAACTACTGTCCAATCATTATAGAAAAAGAAGACCTGAAAATTCATTAGAAAGCCCCTTCTCTTCAATAGGATCATAAAAGCAGGACCAACCAACTAGAGCAATTTAATCTCTACTGATATAGATGAACTGCCCTTGGCCTCTTTGGTTCTATTTAATAATAACTACAGCCCCCCTTCTTCTCTTGGAAGGCTGGAAGTAAAGTAACCACCTATGTGGTTATAGCTATTCGTACCTACTTAGGTAGTATGATGGATAGATCTATCAATCTTATCGTAGGCGGCCTAGCTTCTTTTAATGTCGTTTACCCTACCGCGTGTGATGTGTCGAGAATTAGAATATATATATATATATATATCCAAGGAATATGAAAAACGTGTCGGTTTCGCCGAAGGGACCGGCCCATAGCAGATACCAGAGAAACTTCTTCCACCGATATCACACAAAGAAGAGAGCACTCCTCCTACCTCTCACCCCCACCATCGCCCCTATCCTCCTCCCCCCTCAGCTTATCCTTCAAAATAGCCCCCCACACGTGCCTCACACCGCCGGCCGAATCTCTCAGAGCGTCGAGGTGCGAGAGCTTTCCGTAAACCCTGGAGTTTACGGAGTCGGTGTGGTAGTGACATCAAACGCACCGACGGAATCCCGGGCAGAGACACCCAGCGGGGCGATCTTCTTGTTCTTTTTCTATTGGTGTTCTCCTTCTTCTGCCTCTACCACTGTCCAGACTTCTCAGACCGAGTAGGTCGCCTGTTCTCACGGCTGCAAAGGGGGAGAAGAAGAAGAAGAAGAAGAAGAAGAAGCGTGGGACAAGTTGAGTATGCCACAGGTTGCCCTACTGAGGGGGGATCTTAGGGGGCGGTGGTGTTTGTGGAAAGAGGAGGTGTTGGGATGGAGATCGGGGTAGTCACTTGGGTCCCGTAGATGCATAGGAGGGAGCCGGGAGGCGAGAAGGTTGTTTGTGTAGACGTATTTGGGACGAGGGAAGTGGTCCTGGAGGAGGAGGAGCTCGGGTGGCTGCTTCTACTTTGACCGTGGCCCTGCGCGTTAAACTGGGCAAGATTTCGGCTTTTTCTATGTTCAAGCTGGTTGTTGTACGAATAATGCGGTTGTTGTTGAACGTGGATAGGAGAATGTGGATGGGGACTAATTCCCTTCCCGTAGGATGCGAGACTAGCTGAGCAATCGCTGTCGAATGCCTGTTTGTCTCGAGGCTTGGTATACACCTGAACATATTGATATTTGCCTTGAGGCTCAGACTGGGGGTAAAGATATGAGCCCATGGGCTGCTGGGGGTGTGATGGGAGTGTATTTGCATGTGGGTTTGTTTCTCCCAGGGTTGATGGGCTAGGCCGCGGCGATATGATTGTTTGTTTGTGAAACAAACAGTATGGCGAACCCCATACGATGATTCAAAGTGTCTTTATGGAAAGAGATTGTCCGTACTTAGCGAGCCTATCATCCTATAGGGCAAGTCTTAAAGTGGGTATAGGGACGTAGGGTGTGTACTTAGAGATAGGAGACAAGATAGTGTGCATTCTGAAAGAAAACCAAAGCTATAGCGGATTCCAAAGAATCTACTCCGTCTCCTGTAAAACAAGTAGGTGTAAACACACAGAACTAAGAGTGTCCTTGGATGAAGCAATGCCTAAGCTCTGTAAAGGAGTGAAATATTGACGCCAATTATTTGATATGACCTTTTTTTTTTTTTTTTTTTTTTCGTAAACCTTCATTCTAACCTCCCGCTCCCTATTTCACTCCCGTTTGCGAAATACCTTTGGTACTATAAACATCAACTGCGGGCTCATCACTGGATAGTAAGTAACCATTCTCAATCTCTTTCTTGTTTTCGAGTATAATTTAAGCGCCTCCCATTGGGGTACAGTGTAGTCGAGCTTCGTGCGGTGATAAATAAGATGGGTAAGTCAAATAACTTCCTGGAACTTCTAGTTGGAGGCATCTAGCTGGTCCAGTCGAAGACACAAATACCTAGGCCGAGGAATGACCTATGGGTAGGATTTGAACCACTGACTTCGACTATCCGGGCGTCACGCTCTACCAATTGAGCTACCTAGGATGGGATAAGCAAGGAAACCAGCTTGCACCGCCATGTTTCAGTTAGAAAGATGAGCTATATAAAACACACCTCTATACCCAAAATCTAGCTAGCTACTGGTATCCACGCGCATCTCTACCCGTACCTACAATCGTGAACCAAACAAAGAGGACGAAGAAGCAACAGAACGCTCTCGCGAAGAATCTGGCCTACTACTAATACTGCAGTCATCATCTTTGCCCTTATCCCCACCCCTATCCTTACCCACCTGGGTATCAGAACCAGTATTAATAGTACCACCATGTGGAATTGCATCTAGATGCCAGCCCAACCATGCCAAAACCTTAACATCAACATCAGCCCTGGACTTTGAGTACTCTTCAGGCAGTCACAACCGACTCGGCTCCCCCAGTGCACCACTCATAGTCAAGTCTGTCGCCCCGGGAGGACCAGGAGGGTTGTTCCTCACCATCGCTGGCCTCGATCCCGTAGTCCACCAGTCGCAGCAAATGATGCTTCTCGTAGGATCCATCTGACTCAATGTGTTTCGGAACGCACCGTCGAGGGTTCTTGATTGCATTGGGTCGGTGACCCGACCCGTGAGGTGGTATACCACGTCCAGCCATTCGGGAAGCACGTCGTGGGGTATGAAGGGAAGTGCTTCCACCATTGCTAGTACGTAGCCCGTTTGCGCTACCGGAGCCGTGAGAGCGTGGTGGTGCACCACTTCCATAAGGACCGACGGGAGACCTGGGAAGGACGCTGAAAGAGCGTATGGAGGGGAGGATACCTGGACTAATGTCCGGAATCCCACGACGAGTTGGGTGAGGTTGATTAAGGATGGGTAGTTCTCGATGAGCGTGAGGAGGTACGGCTCTACCATATCAATGGGAGCGAGATGCGTGTTTGCTACCAACGCAAGAATGGCGACGTGTGCGGATTCCCAGAGCTCGATACCTGAAGTCTGGGTATCTGGGGCGTGCAGATATGCGCCAGCTTCCTGGGTAACGTAGAACATGGCTGGCTGAGAGATGAGAGTGGTGTCCACGCCGTGAGGGAGACGGCTACCGAGTGATTCGGCGACAGTGAAGAAGAAGAGGGCGTGTACCCGTTGCATCCGCGTTAATGGGAACTGCGTTAGGGGCGCCAGTTCTTGCAGCAGCTGGTTGCAATGAGGAGCTGAAGTCGAGAGGACATCTACGGCCGCAGCGAGAGTGAAGCTATAGAATGCCGACGAAGTGATACGGCCTTGTGTGGCGAAGGAGAGGTTGTTGAGGATGAGGAGACATTGCCTCGCGATGTCGGGCGTGAGGTATCCTCGATGGGCCAAAAGTCTACCCGTTATCTCCTTCAACGGGGCCACGATGGCAACAGCTAGCTTGGATAATTGCCCATCTAGTAACTTCCACGAGTTCTCATACGTATCGGGAGTTAGGTATCGCCCAGGTTGGGTTAGTTCTACCTCTTTAAACACAGACTGCTCCCAATATCTTCGAACACCCTCGCTGAACCGTACCATCCTCTCGATCGCCTGCACGAACCTTCCCAATTCTGACCATGGAGCGTGCTTCGCGAGCTCGACCTCCAGCCATAGAAGTTGACTAAGGAGGGAGAGTACGGGTCGGCCCCATTGCCCTTTCCACGCCGTGAATCCGGGGGAACTGGCTGGCCAGCTAATGAGACTACCGGGCCCAGCGAAGGCATCCCCGGGTGGAATGAAGACCTCGCCGTCCCGCAGCCCGTCCCGTCCCAACATGGCTTCTAATATGGGGAGCGCGAACTCGGTCCTTATTGGCAATCCAACATGAATATACTGGAGAGGCAAAACGGCGAGCGCTATTATACACGCTTGGACCGCCGCGGGAGGATATTCAGCTGGTGAGGTAATGACCACATTCGCAAGCTCAACAGCCCAGATTGAAAGTCTGTCCACTAGCGGCTGTGCCAGGGGCGCAAGATCCGGGCTGCTATCCTTCCTTGTGTCCACCGAAAGCCCGTACGTGATGCCTGCCATGATCAAGCTGGCCTTCCACTCCAGCTTCAGAGGGCCGGGCCGCCTAGGCACGCCGTCCTTCAATCCCAACCCACGCTCGATCGCTGTCAACCAAGCATCGATGTGCAGGCGAGGGACCTGTGGTTGTCCATCATCCGCGTCCTCCCTCTCCTCCGCCCTGTACTTTATCACCCGCCTGGCAGCCGCAAGGTAGCATTCTAGCAGCTTCTTGCTTGTGAACAGGACATCCGGGTTGGACCATATAATGGGGCTGGCGCATATGTTCGTCGTGAGGACCTCGATGTTGTGGGGGTTATTGAGTTCGCGCAGAAGGTAGCTCGACGTCCCTATTAACTTCTCCACCTGCGCACTGTCGGAGATGCTCGCGGCGTAGAACTCGAACAGGGTCGAGTTGAGGAGGCTTTCCCGTGTCATGGTGGTTGTCGGCTGGGCTTGCGTTATTCTTCGGTCGGGTACGAAACAAACGGGGGCGGCGGGGTGGTTCTTTGATGCCGACAGCTAGATAATCTTATCCCATTATCTGAGCAGGACGGAAGACAAAGTAATAATACGGGATCGATACGTCGTGGAAGGATGTTTCGTAGAGCTTGTGGTCGATTGACGCATGGGCGGTTGATTGGGTTGATGATGTTTTGCAACTTGGTTGCGCTTATGCGAGCCGAGGCAAATCGATGGAGCCTCTTTAGCCGACGAGTGCCAAGGCTCACCCCTGGGAGCCGCCAGAGCACAGACCACCATGCCCTTGTAATTCAATTCAATTGTTGACTTTGACATGAGCTCTCTTTTAATTTCATCAATCCTGAATCCAACATCTGTAGCTGTTCTGTCGCGATCTTCACACCACCCCTCGAAAGCATCAATAGTATCATTCACCCAGTTGGAGGAGAGTATCATCATGACCCAAAATGGGGAATACACTGTATGTTTCAATCTAGCCGTCGAGGATGTTTGCGAAAACCTCGATGCTCACACCTCGATGCTCATACGTCCCAGATCTTACGAACTCCATAATGAAACGGACTATACTGTGCCCTCGTTTCCGTCGCTTTACTGGCCGCCTGTCAAACCCACATATTCCCTCCGTTACATTTACGATGTCTGGCGATTCACTCTTACCTGGACATTCATCATCTATGCCATCTTCCACGTCAGCGCCGCTCTCATAACCCTGGTTATGCAGGCAGGGAAACGACCATCAGCATGGAAGTACCTATGGACCATCCCGCTTCTCTACGTCCTGGCTGCCGGTGTTGAGGCATTGTTTGCTGGTAGTATTGTCGGTATAGTGTCAGTATTCCCCTCTCAATTGAATAATTGTTCAATCCCCCCCTGTAGACTAACAGAAAAACAGACTCGGTGCTGTTTACTCGAGCGGCGACCTGATAATGTCAACTTGGATTCCTTTTTTGTGGGCCTGGATCAATGTTCTTGTCCTCATCATATCGTCGTTTACGATGCAGGGCGGTCTATGAGGGCCACTATTCACAGCAAAACCTCAAATATTTCTTCGTCGCTTCGTCGTGCGAGTCGACGGTTGCTGCATTGCCTTCAATCGTTCGCAGGCATCCCCGGCGTGATGTGCGATCCCGTCTAGTGCTTGAAAGGGTTAGTGTTGCAGTTGAGCTCTGTACACCGTCCCGAGTATACCACACCACTCACTACACATACGCACAACGCGACTTGTAACCACCGACGGCGAAGCTCCTATTCCAATGCGCCGGGAAGCTCTCATTCTTCTGTCACCACACAGCTAAGCTCGTCTGGAATGCGGCTTTGGCAACTACAGACGCTCATACATATGACATCATCCCTGCTAGGGGCAGGGCTGTGCGGCGTGTCGGAGCTCCTCTTTTTCCGTGCCGTTTGCGGCAACCACTGCCTGCACGGCTGTCAAACCAGCAATCGCGATGCTGCAAAACCGCCATCATTGTTTCCCTTAAACCCCTTGTTGCGACAACCGCCACCATCAAAAACAACGACTTGCTATTTTGCGGGCTCTGGAGAGCTCTCGCATACTTCATGTCTAATATTGTCCGGTAGGATGCAAAGGAGAGCTTGAAGATTGAGCGGTGGCCGAACACGGACTTCCATTCTAAACTCATTGTTCCCCATCAGCCTCCAACCCTTCCCTTCAACCCTCTCTCTACCTTAGCACGCCTATTCTTTGTCAGTAGGCTTTACCCAGATCCGAGTATTCTGCTACAACCAAAACACGCACAATGGATGATGAAAGATGGGAGCTTAGGTAAGTGACAATCACTCATTTTCTTTCAAAGCTTGTCTCTGGTAATCATCGCTCCTTCCTGTCGTTCTGTAGCCTTGCAACCCCCCGGGCTACTTGAAAATTCCTAGCTTGCATCACAACGTTCGCGACATGTCACGTCCACCTCACCATTCCGAATTGTGCTCAAAGTTAAGCCTATTTCTACAATATAAGAGAGCGCAGCTTTCTACAAAGCCATTCAGTAGCATGCTTTTTTGAAAGCGAACTTCCAACATGGCCTCCGAAACACACCAAACGCCATCAATATCACTACAGCCCTCATCCTTTGTCCCAGAGTGTGATGAAGGCGACTCCCTCCACATCACCCAGTCGGATTTTGCTCCCACATCACCTAGAAAACCCCTTCGTCATCCAGCTCACTATGACCTTCCTCCCTTCCTCGATCTTCGATTCGCATGGCAGAAGCCCACCCCGCAGAGGACCTCGAAGAAGGACAACGCCACAGCTCCCACGACCTAGACTTTCGCCGCCGAAGCCTTGCACTTGCCCAGTTGGCGTCCATCAACACCTCGGCAGCAAACTCGCTGCATTACAGACATACCCACTCCTCTTCCTCGCTAAACCCCAACTCGGCTTACTCTGCCAGCTCCCCATGCAACGCCCATGCTGACTTTCCCATGCTCAGGCCCTCGGCGCAACTGGCCCAGCAGTCCCCGGACAAGCCATACTACCCAGGCCAGGAGAAGTCACTCTCAGGAATAGCTGAGCGCGCATTAATTCTAGGCATCACCCTGGCCGTGGGCTCGATAACAATGCTCTGGACCCTGCTCGCCACGTCCTCCCCGTTGTGGCGCGTACCTTTCTTCCTCTCGGCGCTCTCCATCTTCCACTTTCTCGAGTTCTGGACGACGGCAAAGTACAACACGCCCAACGCAGCCGTGTCGTCCTTCCTGCTCAACTCGAACGGGCGCGCCTACATCGCGGCGCACACGTCAGCCTTTGTCGAGGCCCTGCTGGTGGGACTGCTGTTCCCGAATCGGCAGTGGGCGCCCTTCCACCTCGGATCCGTCCTCATAGTCGCTGGCCTGCTCCTCGTGCTGGCGGGCCAGGCCGTCAGGTCCGCCGCCATGATACAGTGCGGCACCAACTTCAATCACACCGTACAGCACATGCGGGCCCGGGGGCACGAGCTCGTCACGACGGGCATATACGCCACGTTCCGCCACCCGAGCTACTTCGGGTACTTTTGGTGGGCCCTCGGCACGCAGCTCGTCATGGGGAACGTGGTGTGCTTTTTCGGCTTCGCGGTCGCGCTATGGAGGTTCTTCAGTCACAGGATTACGTACGAGGAGGACTTCCTAGTGAGGTTCTTCGGGGACGAGTACGTGCAGTATAGGAATACTGTAGGCACCATGATTCCCTTCATGTAGTCTACTTTCGAGCCCCTTTCCTACGTGGAATTTGAAAGTTGCGCAGTACAAGTGGCCACTCACCAACAAGTTGTTGAAGGCTAGGAATGAGTACCATAGGGTTTTTTTGTTTTTTTTTTTGTTTTTTTTGGTATTTTATGAGATTTACATACGATTGTATGCAGTGGTGCATTTTACGTGGAATAAATCCATAGGGAGACGCGACATTACGATGCATCTCGGAATTATTACGTCTTTAATACCCAACCTCAGGTTCTACAGCCAGGACAATCTCCGAACCGTTTAGAAATTAGTTGATTAAACTACTTGAACCGTCATTCATCATCATAAATATCATTTCAAGATGACACGCTACCGATGTGGAGAAACGTATTCCAGGAAAACCTATGCCATGTGAGCCGCTTGTGTTTTGGATCGTCCTACTCTGGTTTTCCATGCCTGTCCCGTTTTCCGAGCTAAGTAACGCCTTACTCTTTGTCCATGCCCATCTATTTCCTGCGAGTGCCTCGTGTCGACCAATCTCCCTCGGTTTCCAGGGCGCAAGCCTAGTAAGAAACATTTATTATTGATTCGATGCAAACTTGTCGTATTGCTGGCGTCACTACCTCAGTTAGGCGAGCTTCCAGGAAGCAGGATCTTCATCGCTAAGTTTTCTTCGGTTCCAAGGTGGGCTAAGTCCTTGGCCACACTGCCGTACTTGGATTGCCATCCGTAAAAGTAGATAAGTGCCGCCATGGGTTGGCCTATTATCGTAAAGGAGAGCCAAAATATGGAATTGCCAACCATGCGCTGGGTAAGGCTAGTGCTGTTCTCGAATGGTTCTGTGACCTTAATGAGGACGATTTGGAAGAACATGCCGGAGAATGCCGCCCCTGCAAAGAGCAAGTTGAGTTAGATGCTTGTCCGGTTTTTGGGATATTCCGATAGGAATTATCCCTACACACCGGCGCTACTATATACTGGAGAGTGGCGATGTACTTACCGAGCATGTTATGGGTTGGCACTCCGACCAATAATTCGTGGAGCACCCCAGAAAAAAGGAACACCACAAGACTAGACACAACGTCATTCCAGCCGCGAGCTCTCATAGGAGAATATACGTGCCGCTTGAAGAACTGATAGACAGGCTTGTTCCATGTACGCCAGTAGACCCCAAGGGATGGAGAATTCCACCAGTCGTCGTAGAAGTTGCGGTCTCCAAAGCACATCATCTCTGCGAGGGCATTCATGAAGCTCTGAAACAGAGCAAAGAACCCGCACAGCCAGATGACGAGTGAAATGGTAGATAATTTGAGTATACGCTCGGCGATTGATGCGACATTCATAGTGTGGATCGTAGCGAGTGAGTTGAAGAGTGTTGGGGTCGCATATTGTGCTGTCAGGAGCCAGATGGCAACACTGAGGATAAAGATCTCCCCAAGACGCTTTGCCACGAAAGTCCAACGGATATGTGAGGTTCGCGGATATACGGGCTGGTATACCAAGGTCGGTGCCCACCAAAAGTAGCAGAGATTCGAGAAATTGATATTATTTGGAAATTGGCAGGAGTTGTAAAGGGATGGCACCTGCCTACGGTCATCCCTTGTCGGGTGCAAGTATGCATGGCGGAGGTCGCGGTTGGTGAAAGCGTACGAGACGGTCTTGAGCCAGACAATGATGGCATGCAGCTCGGTAAGTGTGCCGATGAGCGGATGTCGAATTTCGAAATACACACAATACGTGGTAAACCCAAGAGCGGCCGTGATGTTCACCATGTGTAGCCACGCAATAATTATCCACGTCCTGCGAAATCTGGCCCTCTCCTCATCCGACTGGCCGTCCGTCCCTTCCTGCCTAGAAGTGGAATATCGTTTTTTGAGTCCTTTCGCCTGGAGGGATGCCCTATACTCGATAAAGTAGGCGATGAACAGGAACACCGGTATCATAAAATAGAGCCCTAGGCCCCATGCCAGATCTGACCGTCGGAAATCGTGGCATCTAAAGCAAATGAGGACGCCATACTTGTATGCATTTTCAATCATAAGCCTAAGGTTTGAAGCCACTGCCAGGGGATGTTGGTCAGTATAAACAATGATTTCTCCAAAATGGGGGGAAATGTCGAAACAGCTGCCTACCGAGGACGATACCCATCAAGTTCCGAAAACCTATGAAGCTTGGCGCTGCCGTAGAGTCATGGCTTAGACAGGAAGGCTGCGCTTCCGAGTGTACCGCGGTGATGTGTGCATATTTGGACCGTGGCTGCCTCGGAGCTGGCTGGGCGGCTTGCGTTTGGGTTTCGTGCTGGTCGGGTTCTGTCTGTGTTCCTTGGCTGGACGTTTGCGTCTGCGTTGCTGTCTGGGTTCGTATCTTAGAAGTTTGTGAAGCCGAAGCCGAAGTTGTGGTCCCTTGGGTGCCTATCGAGCTCGACCCAGCTTGGGTTTGGTGAAGACCAGAGCTGTTCGTACTGGCGTCGGCACCCGTCGTTGTAGAGGACGCCATTGGTGTCGTCATAGGATCGCCAGATGCAGGCAACGGAGCTGGCCGATGAGGCAATACAATTGAGAGACCTCGGGGGTGGGAAACGCTTAGGTATGAAAAAAGAACAACAGAACACTGACCAATATGATGTTTAAAAATAAAGAAATCCAACAATATTATATTTCAATGGCATTCAAGAGAGGGAAAGAATTGTTGGGGAAGAAGGAGGGGATTCCCTCAGAAGTCCATCCCATATTGTCCCTTCCCGGTTATTATCACATGTAACGACCTCCCGGTGAGCAGGGATCTTGCCGCACCAGCTGCAAGTCCATGGACATCATCGGTCGAACCTGCGTTAGGGATTGACCAGGGTGCTTTAAGGTTCAGCCACGAGAGCCATCGTTGGGCACCAGCCACATCTTACAACTGCCCGAGCCCAGCCCAGCCGCCCCTACAGGGGGCCAGTCTGTGGCGCAAGCTTCACACAGCACTGGCACTGGCGCGTTACAGCTTGTCAACCGAACTTTTCCCGCCAACTTCACGTCGCGGTCAACAACTGCACCCACATCTCCCTCTATAGCCTTCGCAGCCTTCATATTTGATCAAAATTTCTCAAACAACTCTCGATTTCTCTATCATGGATGGCCAAGATGGAGGTGGTGGCGAACGAAGCTTTGTCAGAGCGAGAGGCAGGCGTGAGGCTCATTCCACATCCCATGGGAACAGACATTGTGCTAAGCTAACTTTCAATTTGAAGGCCCGGTCACGGATTATGGCTCTACCGTATCCCATTGGTTACGGAATAGAGAGGCGAGGTATCAGGGAGCTTATTATAGTGAAGCTGAGAGGCCGTCGGCAAGCTATATGGTTGATGTTAGTGTTGCCTCCCGTTCATATCTCGAAACAATTGGCCTTCTAACAATGAGAGTAGATGCTCCCTCCCTCTGCAAGGGTTGCGAGTCCAGCAGACACAATACCAACCCGGCATCTCCATTCGTCACTAAACAAGATCAAGCATCCCATCAACGTGGTTCGATGGACACCCGAAGGCCGGAGGTTATTGACTGCCTCTAGCAGCGGAGAATTCACTCTCTGGAATGGTACAGGTTTTAACTTTGAGACTATTATGCAGGCTCACGATGTTGCTATTAGAGCTCTAGCCTACTCTCATAGCGACGACTGGTTGATATCGGCCGACCATGACGGTACCATCAAGTACTGGCAGCCAAATTTCAACAACGTTCAAGTCCTCCAGGGGCATACAGATCCCATTAGAGACCTCGCCTTTGCTCCAAATGATTCCAAGTTTGTCACGGCATCCGACGACTCGACCCTGAAGATCTTTGACTTTGCCGGGGGTGTCGCAGAGTCGACGCTATCAGGCCACGGTTGGGACGCCAAGAGTTGCGACTGGCACCCTCGAAAAGGCCTGCTAGTTTCTGGGTCGAAAGACCACTTAGTGAAACTGTGGGATCCAAGGACGGGACGCTGTCTAACTACGCTCCATGGGCACAAAAATACAATTACCAAGACCCTCTTCGAGAAGGCACAAGGGGATTGTCTCGCCACCTCTGCCCGAGACCAAACAGCACGCATATTCGATTTGCGATGGATGAGAGATGTTCTCCTTCTAAAAGGCCACGAGAAGGACATATCCACGCTCACCTGGCACCCAATACACCCGAATCTTCTAAGCACAGGCGGCGCCGACGGTGCTCTCTTCCACTATCTACTTGACGAACCTCATACCCCTCCTGGGCAGACAACCAACCCGGCGCCCTTCGAGACGAATGATCCCCAGTCGGCTCCGCCGCAGACCATCTATCCGGCACACAAGGTGCCATATGCGCATGAATACGCCATTTGGTCGCTCGACTGGCATCCCCTCGGCCATCTTCTTGCCTCCGGCTCCAACGACCGGATAACAAGATTCTGGTCTCGTTCCAGGCCGGGTGACTTTTCCGAATTCACCGACAGGTACCATATCGGCGAGGCGGCGGCCGAAGCACAGGGAACTTGGGATCGCAGGAGCAACCGCCGGCAGCGACAAGAAGAGGAAGAGCAGGAGGAAGACGACGAGGCGGACGGACTCGTCGACCAAAAGATGCCTGTTGGAGGACCGCCTGGCTCCGCACTGCCTGGCATACCCGGCCTTCCCGGGCTGTCTAGTAGTAATGGCTCTGCTGCTCTGCCCATCCCACCTCCTCAAATTCCCGGCATGAATCTACCCTCTGGCTCAGCTCCGCCTCCGCTACCTTTCCCACTGCTCGGTATGAACGGCGCACCACCCCCACCGCCTCCCATCCCCGGTGCAGACGGCCAAACACCGCCAGACCTTGCAGCGCTTGCCGAGATGATGCAGAAAGCTGGAATACCATTCCCACCACCCCCCGGCTTGCTGCCTCCCGGAGCGGTTCCACCTCCAGGCGGCATAGCAAACCTTCCACCGGGATTTGTTCCCCCTCCAGGCTTCCCCGTACCGCCACCTCCAGGTGCGGATGGACCTATACCCATGCCCCCGATGATGCAGCAGCAGCAATCAAACGACGGGTCGGTCTCGTCAGACGCTTCGCCGGGGAAGAGCAGCAGCCTTCGTAGGCGTGCGCCACTCCCCAGCCAGGAGGAGAGCTTGAGGTTGGAGCAGTCAAGGGGAAAGTTCACGCGATCTCGCTAAGTTTAAGTTTGGTGGACAGTGAGCAACTACCCGGAAGATAGGTTCCGAATGAGGTTTCAAAGAGCAGGCATAGGAAGACTGAGTTTAGTAGTGAGCTCGAGGCAAAGCGGTAGCGAGGACACGATCAAGGCACTCAAAGTGGCTGGTAGAATATCTGCAATTTTTTTTTTCCATAGGAAAGAAACAAAAGACATGTATGTATTGGCTTTCGGGATATACCCTGGCTCTGGCGTTTTGGGGGAAAAGATAGTCTTTGGCACAAGTTCCCCTTGCTTAGGGCGGCGAAGTAGAATCATGGGTTTCTAGCGGTATAATATCATAGCGTTCTGCCTAATCAATTTTCTGCTATTTTTGCCCCCCCCTGGGGGAGTTTCTGCCTTTCGTATAGTTAGCCCGAGACCTGTTGGGATTCTACCAAGCTTGCTTATGTAGTTGGTTTAGTTGTCATTTATATGCTATCCACAGCCATATCTCAAGGATGTGAATGCCATACACTCTCTCGAGCGAATCTAAATGTATATTGAAATTTACTGGAAGCCCACTTTTTTTGCGTCCCTCAAAAAAACATGAGATGAGCCTCTTGGAATGCGATGCGATGAAACTCATATTCCTCATCCTCCCCAATTCAAGTCCCTTCAAGCTTGATACATTCTATTTCTTCCGGAAAGCCTTTTGCCTATCCGCGTACTCCCTGACCATGATGCTGCAGCTGGTATCTGCACAGAGCCTCTTCCTCCTGGAGCTCGACAGTTTCGTCGCGAACTCGAGGCCGCTAGCCCTCTCGACCGCCTCAATGGGGACCTCGAAGCTCTCTAGGGGAGTCTCATTTGGTATTCGCGCGTTAGGAAGCACGAAAGCTCCGACGGCAACGCTCCCTCCCTTCTTTCCGTCCTCCGCGAAAATGACCTTGTAGAAGTGCGTGGGCACGGCGATAGACGGCGGCGTTCCGATCATCTCGTACTTGACGTACCACTTCTTGTCCTGCGGGTCCTGGCGAGGGAGGTATAGAGGCCCCGTAACAATCCTCACGGAAGGGTACTTGGCGCCCGCGAGCCTCCGGCAGAAATCCTCGAGGTGAGCCCAGTAGTCCCTATTGAACCCTTCCCCTACCTGGGGGCACATGTTGGTGAGGTAAAAGGTGTCGTCCATGGCCTGTTGGGACCACTTGCAGTCGGCGGCAGGGACCTGGTGGCCCCTGTCGAAGCCGCTGCGGTAGTAGTCCGAGAGCAAACCGCGGAATTTTTGGGGCACGATGGGGTCTTCGAGGAAGGAGGAGTGTTTCCTGTCGCCGTTTCGGAGGGCGAGGGACTCGGGAGTTATGTGCTCGACTACCCAGTGGGGGTTGCGGAGGCGGCGGTCGTAGGAGCTGACCAAGGAAGGGCGGTTGGAGACGTCGGCGATGGGGCCGGGGAAGCCGTATTCGAAGACACCTGAGGGGTTGATGGGACCCGTGGCCCCTGCGGGGGTTATGGTTGGGGGAGCCGCGCCACCTGAGGGTACGGCGACGGGCACGGCGACTATGGGTGCTATTGATGCTGGTGGTGATGCTTGTGGTTGTTGTGCGACTGATGGTGGTCTCGCGACTGTGGTGGATGGCTTCGATGATGAGGAATTCATGATTGCGGCTGTTACTGCAGCGCCTGTGCCAGCGCTTACGGCTGCGATAATTGCGACGGTTGACTTTGACATCTTAGCGGACATGTAGGGAGACGTTCTTTGGGGAGGTCTTTATATCGAGGATTCGAGGTCTGTCTGTCAGATGTGAGACTTGTGGAGGCTCAGGGCACGCAAGACGGTTCCGCGTGGGAGGGTGGGGACGTCAGGGGGGATAGGTTGAGGGAAGGGTGGGCGAGGTTGTCTTTTCTGCGAGATGGGTTCTACTCTGGGCAGCCCAGAGCATGGAGCCACGAGGGATTGCTCGGGAGGAGGGTGCGAGATTCCGACTCGTGAACCTTTAACTCAGAATAGTTGTGGTGCTGAGGATTGAAAGATGCATTGTCGGGAAATTTTTGTGGGTTGCGGGGAAGAGGTGTTCAGCTCTATCTCATCTCCGTCCATGCATGCTGAGCTGTAGCGAAAGGACCAGAGAACCCTGGGCATCGTTTTTATTACTATATGGTCCTCGGACAGTACAGCATAACACCGGGTTCCTCTTCATCTTCCCCGCAACAACATTCTTTCGCAGGCGCAAACTCATGTCACGATATCGAAAAGAGCACTGCATTTTGACGGGTAGACAGTGGCTTGAATCCAATTGCTTTGGCGAAGACAGTGGTAATCTACTAACTTGATTGTGGAATTGACAAGGAAGGAAAAGTCCGTCGGTATTCAGTTACGACGATGGAATACAACATACTAGAAGTTTTCCGCAGACGGTATTGCTATGGGCTACTATACTAGGTTTTTTCAACTTGATTTTAGATCTGGAAGGCGTTGCCCTCCTTCTTGATACTGAGTGGCCCGGGCGCCGATCGGTCGGCGACTAGAGCAATGACGCACTGACTCACGGGTGTCTTTTTTGCTCCGACAAGGCGACAAAGACGGCCGACTTCACCAACCCTCAAGAGCCAAGGCCATACAGAGTCCATCAGGGTTCTTGCTTTCGAGCTCATCATGAACTGGATGTTTATCATTTGCCCCTTTCACCGCGTTCATTTATAATTCTGTCTTTACCACTATACGACATAAGCAGTACTCGTACCATCCCGTCCTTTCGTTTTCTTCCTCTTGCTTCCCTAATTTCCAATCCCGCCCTTATTATCTAGAGCCTCACCCCACTCACCCTCCGGCCTAGCCACCAGCTCTTCTCACCCTCATTGTTCCAGGGGAACACTCGATGAATTAGTAGACTGGGAATAATCGAGTCAAAAATTCTCCGCCTTTTTTCTCCTTCAACCCCGTTTGTGACATCCTCGTTTTCTGTTGCTCGTGGCTGGTTAGACAGACCCGGGCTCACACGTGCAGCCATCTGTCGTCTTTACATTTTCAGACTTTCAAGGACCCCTCGCCATTTATAAGACTGCTGGCCGAGATACATAAAACGTCTGTCACCAGGAGAGCCTCGAGACCACCCTTTTCATCCGCCACGAGAGCCTCACTGGAAATTCCTAACCCACGATCTCTGCTCCAACTAAGACTACTGCAGGCACCACGACGCCAAGCCTATCGGGTTCAACAGAAATAACACGTAGAATTGGGTTGAATACCTAGGTCTGCCCATCATGGACGCGCTCGAGATGGACAATGACACAAGAGGGTGGATCATGTGTTTGGTGAGCGGAGCTGGTGGGTGATCCTTAGCTCTGTACCTGCGTCCGCCTCATGACTGACCTTATCTCACAGCTTGTGTCGCCGGCTCCCTCGTCATTTGTGTCGACTCTCTGGTCCGCCTGGTACCGGGCTTTCGGTCCTTTGAAATCGCAAAGAGCAGCGCCTTCCTGGCGGCGTCATTGAGTTTAAGTTTTGGTGTCATGGTAAGATAGCTAAGGTCTCTCTCTGCTAGTGTCGAAGGGTTCACTCATACTGACCCCTTGATTTTAGATATTTTCTTCGCTTTATAGCATGCTTCCAACATCTCGAAAGTACTTCGCAAAAGCTGGGTTCTCAGCTCAAGCTGCTGGATTATGGCTCATGTTCAGCTTCGCAGTTGGATTTTTGGGAATCCAAGTCATCTCGAGACTTTTCCACCAGCTTATGCCATCACACGTTGTAGACTGTGATCACACCCATGGAGGACACGCTCCCTCTCATTCTCATTTCCCTGTCAATATTGATCACAGCCACGGACACCATCACTCACACGACCACGATGATGCCGATGACGCTCTCAAGGCCAGCTCGCCAGAGGCCTCTCCACCACGCCCGTCCGAATCAACGCCTCTTTTGCGGCCTTCCAGTCATCAAGGACATCACAGGCCCTCGGTGACTCGCATTCCGTCATATAGAAGCGTCCACTCGGCCCACCGCCGCGACAGCACACGAGAGTCGGAGCTGACCGAGCTCAACAGGCGGCCGTCACTGTTGACCATGCCGACAAGAGTCATGTCATTTGTTAAGGATACTAAGCCGAATTGCGATGAAATTGGGCCATGTTATGGATATACGGATCCTTGTGGCCAAGAATGCTATAAGCACCTAAACGGTCGTCCAATACTACGAACCACGACAGGGACAACCATCATGTCTAGGGCACTCGAGGAGGAAGACGAAATTGCTGCCAGAGCTGCTAACGTCCATACCATCGAGGCTCGTGCCCACGATGCTTTGTCTGATAGCGTGGCTCACCATCACCATCATCATCATCACCATCATGACCACCTAGACACCGATGATGCCGATGGCGTTTCTTCAACCATAGACCCCGATGATTTGGAAGCTCAGCAGCACCACCACCATGTCCCCACAAACGCATTTATGTCTATCGGTCTGCAGACGGCCATCGCTATTGCGATACACAAGTTTCCGGAGGGTTTTATTACTTGGGCATCAAACCATGCTAACCCGGATCTCGGGTTTAATGTGTTCATGGCCCTCTTTACTCATAATATCGCCGAGGGCTTTGCTTTAGCCATGCCGTTGTTCTTGGCTTTGGGAAGCAAGACCAAGGCAATATTGTGGACTTTTGTACTCGGTGGATTGTCCCAGCCCGTCGGAGCCATGATCGCTGTTTTCTGGTTTAGGGCTACGCACCAAACCCCGCTACAGCCAAACAACACGGTATATGCGGCTCTCTTTGCAGGGACAGCAGGTATCATGGTCAGCGTTGGCATGAACTTGTTTGTGGAGAGCTTGTCGATGAACCACAATAGGAATCTGACTATAGGTTTTGCCGTGCTGGGCATGTTTATACTGGGGCTTAGCAATGCTCTGGTAGCAAGCTGATTGGGACTCCTTCAGATCTAGTAATTCCTATGTTTGAGTATCGAGCATAATGAGGAGGAGGGTCATGGCGTTTCTGGGATCATAAGTTGGTAGTTTGGTTACCTCATCAGCATGGGGCGTTCCAGGGCAGGAAAATACAGGTATCAGTATAAATTGTCCTGGACGTAAATACGCTTTTAGGAGCGATAATTACGTTGCAGGATTTAGAGGAGTCAGACTACACAAATAGCTTTTTGCGCAGAAATTCCGGACACTGTTGATCGTCACCCGAATATAGACGGTGAAGAGCTCAATGTGATTCGCCCAGTGCATCGATTAATAAAGAATGTTACGGGAATAATCCTCAAACTTGCCGTGCAATGGCATTTGTGACATCTACATTCACCTGGAAGCCGTTGATGCTTTACTGCGTGAGTGGGCTTGGTAGCTCACATGTTTAGTCAGCATCTGTGTGGGGCTAGTTCCAAAAGCTAATCACTCTGGTTGGCTAGTGCCGCAGCCTCGCTTCCAGTCTGCTGCCTCCAAAAAAGTTGACAACCCCATCATCATCATCAAGCCATACCATTCTTTGACTCTTTTCCCAACTTTTTCGCTCTAAATCACCGGTCGCGTCATTTTCATTATGGCGAGTGTCGACACTCCGCCGAGGCCGCGGGGCCACGATGACCAAACCCGATCATCCTCCCCTCCAAGGGGCAGGTCTCCTGCACGACGCGCCGAACGACCTCGACGCGACGCTGGCGGTGGTGGTGATCGGTACCGCCCCAAGCCTGAGCCCAAGAGGCGCGAGGAGCCCCCCCAGCCGACCGAAGAGGAGAAACAAGCCGCAGCGAAGAGGGAATACGAGAAGCTCCTGACGATGCGGTCCGGAGGAACCTACATCCCACCTGCCAGACTGCGTGCGCTTCAAGCCCAGATCACAGACAAGACGAGCAAGGAATATCAGCGCATGGCATGGGAGGCCCTCAAGAAGTCCATCAACGGTCTCATCAACAAGGTCAATGTCTCGAATATAAAGTTTATCGTCCCCGAGCTATTTAACGAAAACCTCATGCGTGGCCGCGGCCTGTTCTGCCGAAGCATCATGAAGGCCCAGGCTGCGAGTTTGCCGTTCACTTCCATATACGCTGCCATGACCGCTATAGTCAACTCGAAGCTTCCCAAGGTGGGCGAGCTATTGATCAAGCGCCTGGTCATGCAGTTCCGCAAGGCCTTCAAGCGCAACGACAAGACTGTCTGCCGCTCTGCCGTCACATTCATCGCTCATCTCGTCAACCAGTTTGTCGTCAACGAAATGCTTGCTGCCCAGATCTTGCTGCTTTTGCTACACAAGCCTACCGATGACAGTGTCGAGCTAGCTGTCAGCTTAACCCGAGAAGTAGGTGCTCACATTGCCGAGGCAAACCCAACCATCGCCACCGCCGTGTTCGACCGGTTCCGAAATATCCTGTACGAGGCCGACATCGACAAGCGTGTTCAATACATGATCGAAGTCCTATTCCAAGTCAGGAAGGACAACTTCAAAGATAACCCTTCTATAAAGGAGGAGCTCGACCTTGTGCCTGACGAGGACCAAATTACACATCAACTCGATCTCGACGGCGAAATTGACGTTCAAGATGGTCTTAACATCTTCAAGTTCGATCCCAACTGGGAGGAGACCGAAGCATCGTGGAGGAAGATCAAAGCCCAGATCCTGGGAGAGGACAGTGACGAAGATGAGGATGACGAAGACGACGAAGACGAGAGCTCTGAGGAAGGAGAGGCGGACGAACAAGAGAAAGCCCAAGAAATCAAGGATCAAAGTAACACAGATCTCGTCAACCTCCGCCGAACAATATACCTTACCATCATGTCGAGCATGGACCCCGAAGAATGCGTACACAAGCTCATGAAGATCAACCTACCGCAGGGTCAGGAGCCCGAGCTTCCGTCAATGATCGTCGAATGTTGTTCGCAGGAAAAAACATATTCCAAGTTCTTCGGCCTGATCGGAGAGCGCTTTGCAAAGATCAATCGGCTTTGGACTGACTTGTTCGAGGAGTCCTTCCAAAAGTACTACGATACCATCCATCGCTATGAAACAAATCGGTTGAGGAACATTGCACGATTCTTTGGACACATGTTTGGCTCCGATGCATTTGGGTGGCACGCGCTCTCATGTATTCACCTGAACGAGGAAGAGACGACGTCTAGCAGTCGTATTTTCATCAAGATTCTCTTCCAGGACATTGCCGAGGAAGTTGGGATGCCCAAGTTGCAAGAGAGGATGAAGGACCAGGACCTGCGACCCATCCTTTCCGGCCTTTTCCCTAAGGACAATCCGAAAAATATTCGCTTCTCCATCAACTACTTCACCAGTATTGGCATGGGTGCTCTTACGGAAGAGATGAGAGAGTTCCTGGCGAATATGCCAAAGACTGCTCCCCCTACAGCTCCCGCCGATAACGCGGATTCGGATTCGGATTCGGATTCGAGCTACTCGTCCTACACCGGGTCGTCGTACTCGCGCACTCCATCCAGGTCTCCGAGACGAATCACCAACAAGCGCGCTCGCTCGGACTCGAGGTCTCTATCCGGGAGTGCCTCAAGGAACTCGAGAAGGAGGAGGAGATACTCCAGCGAGTCATCGTCCAGGGGAAGGGGAAGGTATCGTTCACCTGCCAGGAGGTATCGCAGCCGGAGCAGGAGTTATTACACCGATGGTTCCCGATCTCCTTCCCGATCTAGATCTCCATATTCGCGTCGTGCTGCTGCTCCTGGGGGCAGAAGGGGCAGATCACCGTCTAGAACCTCTTCTCTATCGCGGTCGCCTCCAAGAAGGAGACAGCCTGCTGTTGCCGCAGCTCGAGGAAGCAGAAGGGCGGACAACTCGAGATCGCCTCCACCTCGCTCGAGGACCAGGACGCGATCGCTGTCCCCCCTGCCGCCGAAGAAGAGGGCGACGTCATACAGTTCGGACTACAACAACCGTTCCAGGTCTAGGACGAGGTCACTGTCTGGGTCGAGATCGCCGCCGCCGCCGCCTACTGCTGCTATTGCTCGTGGAAGGAGAAGGGGCGATTCTTACTCACCTACCCCGCCCCTAGCGAGGAGAGGGAGATACAGCTCCTCCACAAACCCTTCACGATCCGTCTCCAAATCCCCGCCAAGGTCACTGGTCGGCAGGAGGGTGGCGGCAAGAGACGATAGCCCGGAACCCGAGCCGTCTATGAGGAGGAGTCGGAGGGATAGTTCTAGTCCTCCCCCGCCGCCTACGAAGAGAGTAAGGGGTGGTCGGGCTGGCACCAGTGTTTCCCCGCCGCCTCGGGCTAGTCGTCGTTCCGCGAGCCCTGCGAGGATTCCGGTTAGGAGAATGGGGAGGAGTTATAGCCGGGACAGGGGTATTAGGGACGGAAGAGATGCTCGGGATCGTAGCCCAATGCCACCTTCGCCATCACCCGCCGCAGGACCTTCGAGGACGAGGGACTTGAGTCCCGAGGGCATTCCGTCGAGAAGGAAGAGGAGGAGTAGCTCGGTTGCTAGCGAGGAGGCGCCGAGGAAGAAGCTGCGGCCTTAGGATGGTCGGGGAAAACATGGCGGGAAATGGCGGCGAGGGGATTACTGGAGACCGTGAAACTGGGAGAGAAGAATAGGAGTATGCATTCACCTATGTATCTTTGTTAACCGAACGAACAAGATTACCCCTGTGATGGAAGATTCCGTGGGCGGTGATGAGTGGAGGCTTTTTGGACTGGATGTGGGGAGCATTAAAATCAACATTTTTAGCAGATTAAATAGAAAGGATTCCATACTTCGTATTCCCAGCGTATCGTCAACACTCTGGTGGTTTTCGTATCTGTCTATAGATGCGCCGGCCGGGTTGCTGCTGCTGATGCTGGTGTCCGCGACATACTCAACGGTGATCGGTCGGTTGGCGTGGAAGGGTGAGTCAGTGACAACAACAGTCTTGAATTCCACTGTCGAAGGGGATGGATGATGAGCTGATCTGAACGTCGCCAACAAGCCATCTCTATACATCAATCACCACGTGTCATTTTCAAGAAGATGATTTGTTGGCTGGTTTATAATACTTACATACTTACGGTCTGCTTGCTCCTCGCCCCCCCCCCGGCGCGCGCCCCTTTCGCGTACGACACGGACGGCCCTTCCTTGCTTGGGTTGGGTACTGCTAAACTAATGAATGTAATGCCTAGCATCGCGTATCCCAGTTTGATCCGGGGTTTCAACTTCCCACCATTGACGACGACGCCTCGCCGGCCGACTTTCCGGGGACTGGATAGGGATACAAATCAGTACGAGTGCAAGTACCAGAACCACGAGCACCAGCAGTGGGGTGATTGTGATGAACAATCACGGCCACCACCATGGAACAAACACGACGACGACGCTCTGTAGCTGGAGACGACGAATCCTTATCCCCTAGAACCCTTGTGCTTCTATTCTTCACACTTAGGTTGTTGCTAAAGATACCACTGCGTGCTGTATGGGACGAGCTGGACAGTATTCCGTCCGGCCTGGTAGAGGTACTAGACTAGGGACTCGCGGCGGGGTGGGTAGATGGGATGCTGGCGGTGCTTTCAACCCCCCCGAGGCTCGAGATGGAAGCCAACGAATGTGGACCAGTCGGATCACGGGAATATTTCCTTAGTCACGCCAACTTTGATATCTACCTAGGTGGACAGAAGACAGAACGGGATGGGCGCCGGACCTTGCCCGACATTTGTCCGTGACACCGCCGCGGCGCTCAGCCAGATACCAGTGCCCTTCCATCTGACGTGGCCACTGGCACCATAACCCTTTGAATGTGATAACTTCGAAACTCCCAGCTTTGAATAGTCTCATCCACATGCAGAAGCAGCGAGACACGGTGTATCGTCTCCATTTAGGTTGGTTCCCCGGCTACCATTTCGCTTCTCTCCCTTTAGCATTTTCTTTCCGACTTTTATACTCCCTTTAGCCAGAGCCTCCTTGGGAAGAGGTCTAATAATCGGTTGACAGATCCACCAGGGACGCCTACAGCTCCTTACTGTTTCCAGTGAACTATTGGTTGCGCCCTCCTTTCTAAGTTCCTCGGCGGCCTTCTTATCTCCAGCCTTGGTGTTGTCGCCCAAGAGCTTGGCCACCGTCTTTCGGTCCATCTCCGCTTCTTCTACTTCCCAGCTCTTGCCGTCGGTAGCAACATACTCGCGAAGTCCGTCAGCACATTTACGCTCTATGGCGAGTAGAATCTTCTCTACTGCTTCCATGTCTCCGGTGCGGCACCGAGCTACCATGTCCCTCACGTCTGTGTGGCGGGCGACGAAGTGACGGAGGAGATGAAAGAGGTGAGGCTGAATGACGCTCAAATTGGGGCTTGTGACTTGCGCAGCCTTCCCGCCCTTTGAATATTTCTGCTTCTTACGCGCAGGGCCTTCCTCTCCGTCTGCTTCTTCTGCTGGTGGATCTAACCAAGGCGCGTCGTCTCCAGGATTGAATAGAGGTTGACGTGTTGGAGGCGGGGAAGAGGTGCAGTATTTCCATAGGATATCAAGGTATCGTCTCACGACGCCATCGATTCGCCATCCACCCCGGCCATCTCGGCCACGCCAATACTCGCGGCCCTCTTGCCCCGGAGAAGGGGGCTTGGAGAATATCGCAGGATTGGAGAGGGCTCCTTCCGCCGATAGAACACCATCTGCGCCTGTAGCCTCGAGACAACGGTCCAGATCCTCGTGGGTAAGAATGTTGCCGTTCGCAAACATGACTACTTCGGGGGGTATTTCATCCCGTAGCCGCTTGATAGCGGCCCAGTCTGCTAGCCCCGTTAAATGACCCTTTTGTTCTCTTTGTCTACCATGAACAGCCAGTATACTTGCGCCGGCGGAGAGAACATTCCTGGCATATGTGAGCGTCTTCTCTGGCGTGTCTAGTATTCGTATTTTGGCTGTCACCGGGATGGGAATTTCAGACTCGGGAGCATCGTGTATAGTCTTTATGATGTTGCGAATAAGGTCTTGGTCTTCTTGTAAAAAGGCACCGTAGTGTCCCTTCCTGGCTATGCCCTGGGGACATCCTAGATTCAGGTCCACCCCGTCGCAATATGGTCCAACGAGAGCAGCACCCTGGCGAAGAAAGTTTGGGTCGTTGGCACAGAACTGGACAAGAAGGGGGCGATCTATATCAGGGTTTCCGTCTAGATGAGGTGCGTCTTTTGGTTTGTCGGATGTAATAGAAATATCGGCGTTGGAGACTTGTTCGAGAGTTGGTTCGTAATGCGTCGATCGGTATTTCGGAACTTCAGCAAACAATCGCGCGTGGAACATAGGGGTATAGCAGAGAAGATTCGATTGCTCCTCGGGGGAGAGGTATGATCGCACAAGCATGCGCCAGGCCTATAGTAGGTAGCATGAGGTGTCAATGAAGCTCTCCAGAGACGTATCATCGCCGGCCTAGTACAATCCGTTGAGAGTAGTGGGGGGATTCCTACAAATTCCGACTGGTCTACCATGGGCGCGAGAACGTACTTCGGGCTGCCTATACTCTCGTAGAATGCGCGGCCCTGCAGCCTCTTCCTGAGCAGGCTATTCGTCCCACCTTCCGGAGTTACCATTGTTGTTGTAAATCGGTTGTTCGCGGTGGCGGGGTATCGGAATGCCGTGGGGAGTGTGCAACCGGAAAATCTCCAGTAGTTGGAGAGGGCGACCCGTTTCGCCAGTTTGTGAGGCTTGTGGAAGTGTGTCCAAGGATATGCCGAGCTGAGTGAGCAAGATACAAAAGGATATATGACCTGGAATGTCAATTATGTTGAATGTGGTGCTGTTTTCTGAGAATGCGGCTTGTCAACAAAGAGTGCGAGAATAAAAAGTTTCGAAAAATTACCAGCAACTTCGAAGTGCCAAGGCGGCACGCCCACAGTGGTGAATAGATCCACCAAGCCCCAGCCCCGATCCTCGGAACAAGCCGTGCGGATCAAGCGATTCGCGGACTTTTCGCCCAACAAAAAGGAGAATGAAAGAGTGCGGAAAGAAGCAAAAACTTTCTTGGCACCAAGCCGCAGATGCACTGTTTCCAACTAAGTTAATGTGGGGTAAGAAGCTTGTTGGTGAGTGAGAAAGATGGTACAGTATGAATTCCAGTTTTTGCTTCTAGAATAACGTTCGTTAGGCGGCAGGAGTCACCCGTAGATGGTTTGGGTTGGTTAAGGGACCAATCAACCTACCCCTCGCGTCGATGTTGTTCTGCAGGTTGAGGCTACATGACGTCAGAGCTAATAGGAAAGATGGAAACAATGCTCCCGGGAAGTTCCCTGGACGCCTATTGCTGATCTTCTAACCACAATTTTTTGGTTCCTTTCTTTCAGGTTTGCTCCTATCGTTTAAGAACACACGAGCAAGGCGAGCAGGGAGCAAGCGGAGAAAACAGTGGATAGTTGGATGGGAGCGAGAGTTCAGAAATGTAACAGCATATTCGAGCGGCCACTATGGAATGGATTCATCAATCCTCCCTTCAGACCGCTGGAGAGCAACTACTCCTTCCGGTGCCCGGAAACGTGCGTGTGCGGTGCACCTCAAGCCCCAAAATTGAGTACACGACTACAGCATCTTGTGTTGCTTGTGTATATCATCCTCCATCTTTCTTGAATTTTGCGAGCACTTTCTCAAGCGTTGCCCATGGAGAAACAGTTCTGGGACTAGCGGATCAGAACCAGCCGAAAATACGAACTAGGCCCAGCAGGCATCCAAGGCATCCCACGACACTAGCAGATTAGTATGGCACATAGCCCGCCACGCCAATGACTAGATTCCCCACCTTTAAAGTCCATATGATTCTTTTTTGGCTGTGGTAGTCACCGTGGTCCCCCTTTGAGCGCAATTTGGTGAGGGGGGGCAGGCGCCCGTATTCTGCGCAATAGGACCCAGATAATTATGGAGGTATTCGTGAAGTGTGTTGACATCTTGTGATACCATCGTAGTACAATATGCCTAGTGCTTCTTCGACTTCTCCCCCGAGCTCTCAGTGTCTAACGGCATCAAGGTATCTTCTATTTATCTACGGGTATTTCCAATGGTGGCACATCATCTACAATGGCTACTCTTGCCACCTGCGGGCCTACGTATCGAGTTTGATAGCGACGGGAAAAATACTCTATTACCATACGCACAATCTCCCGTCGCTCTTTGCTCGCTTGTCACAATGCATTCCCAAGGCGCAGATACAGCGTATCTCTACCCGCATGACACCGTAGTTAATAAACATTGAGCGGGTACTGAGAGCATAGCGAAGAGGGTAGAAGTTCATCTAGGCTGCTCCAACTTCCCTCGGACGTACCCCGCCAAAAACTACATGATATCTGCGGACCCTTTGAAATAAGGCGGCAGGAGGTTGGCACCGCACTCAACACCTACAGTACCCCCACGGCGCCGTATCAGCAAGCCAAGGGAGAGTGCAGACACCGTCCCTCGACGCTGTACAAACATGAGAGCTAACTAGACTGGGATAAAGGTTAGTTCCAGTATCACGCTGCATATACATATGGTCAAGTTTCGGAGTAGTGTAAATAACGGGAAGCTCGATTGGAAACTGCTGTAACAACGTATTGCTAAAATACTCACGACTGTATCTACATAGCAACATGAACCAAACACCGCCTACGCTTCAACAGCCGGCCACAAGTACAGTCAAGTCCTGCGCGCCGGCGAACCAGACCCCCAGCAAGTGTCTCAGAAGCCATCCAGCAAGAAGATGAAAAAGACAAGAGGGAAAACACCTCATCTCCACTCTCCCATGCATACCTACTCAGCATGCGCAAAATGCTGCAACCAGCTCAATTAGGCTTACCCCAGGTAAGACCATCCCACCGCAGTAACAGACGCCGACAGGCCAACAGGATGGTCTCTGACCAGCACATACTCTATGCATGCATGCACCTGCTGTTCCTGCCCGCTGCTCCTGCGCAAATGACGAGCAGCAGCACCGATCTTCCCTTCACCAGATCAAACACACACATCGGGCATTTACTCTCCAACCAACTGCAACACGACATCTGGAACAGTTGCTGTCCCTCACAGACCGGGCGCCAGGGTGCTAACCTAATTTAATGCACATCCCAACTGGGTTGCGCCATGTTTACTGGAATTTCCACCGACGGTACTACAGAAAGATAGACATCTTACGCACACAACGAGGAAAGAAAGTGAGCTCGCAAGAAAAGCCACCACCGTCCAGACAAGAAAAAAAAGCAAAAGAAAATGAATCCTAATCCTCCGCAACTGCTCTGTGAATTTTTTGAACATGTATCTCTCGCAGAAGAAAAAGCACGTCTTTTCTCTCGTCTTTTTTTTTGGTGTATTGCTCACGCCATCTATCTTGTCCCCCAGGACACTCCAGGCTAGAAGTATGTGCGGTTCCACCACAGGTACCATTTCAAGGCGAGGCCTATAGCTGTGGTTTATTGCCGGGTAGGACACAAAGGTGGGGATAGACGTGACTGATGGGGGGCAGAGGGGTAGAGGTAGTGTGCCACCGAACACGGCTCTAACAGCGTGGATGCCAGCTAAACGATAACCAAGAGCCAATAACTCTACTCGGAAGCCATATGCCGCTGCACTCGACAGCATTTGGAACATTGATAGGCCCATAAAATGCTGGCGGGGGCGTATTGAGGAAGGATGGGGAGGGTCGGAAATTGATTTACGGTCGATTATAGCGATACCCGGAATACTCGTCCTCGTCCGGCAACCTTGCCGTCTAGTTAAGATTGAAACATCACGACGGTGTTGGTAGTTCGGCTTCGTAATTAATGCTGTCGAGGAAACAAAGCGAAGAAAAATGGATAAAGATTTGAGAAAACGCCCGTACACCATACGATGCTCTCCGAATAAACGCCAGTCGAATGGAAATAATGTGCGAATACATCAGCAGGGTCGTCAAATATGTCGAGCTGTTCCGCCAAGGCGATAGAAGTTATGATGCTGATAAGTCTTGGCATTCTTGCGTGCGTCATCTCGGTACCAGGTCATCAGAAAAAGTGAGTGTATATCTTTGAGGTCTCATGAACTTCCATCTCCTATCCATGGGTATTAGTACAATCCTTGTCTCTTGGGCTAGTCAACCTAGAAACTCACCATTTTGAAGTTGTTCAGTTCCTCCTTGATTTGTTGTGCCAGCATGGGGGTCAAGCGGTTGCATGTTGCTACCTCACCACGGCGATCGTACTCTTGACTGGGCCAAGTATCGTAAAATACAATACGTGGGCTGAATGTTGCGTTGCGCTTCGAGGTGCTGTTGGGTGTGTTTGGAGCACTCTTGGTGTCCTGTCGCAGCCGGAGCGCACTCATAAAGTAATCCTCACTACCAATGGCGACCGACTCTGATCTCTTATGCCCCTGTGCCTCAGAATTTGGCGTGCTAGGAGCACTGGAAATTGGGGAATCGGTGATAGCCGGAATATTCGGCAGGTCAGATGGAGTCATATTCTCCTGGGGCCGCGGCGATGGGCTGTTGGATCCAGAGTCTGTATGATATGTTAGCAAATTGGACCGAAGAGAGGTTTTGTCTGTAAAGTAGGGCCGTGACTGACGCTTGAGGATTCCCTTCCGAACGGCAGCAAGAACCTCGGCACGTTCCCTATCTCCCCCTACAATGCTCCTCCTAGAAGCAGAGTTGTCTGTCCCTGAGCTGCCCACCCTTTCAGACGAGGTTTTTGGGCTTCTAGAGGCATCGAGTGAATTCCTTTCTAGGCGCGGGTAGCCGGTGCCGCCCCCAGGCTGTGCGTGAGGGTCAGGGTTAACATTGACCCTGTCACGTTCAGCCTCAACGTTCACCATGGTAACAGCAGCAGTGCTAGTCTCGGGAATCGTGATGTCGGCAGCTGGGACACCAACTACAGACTTTGGACGGAACAGTCCAACCAGCGATCTACCTCCCTTCTTCATTCCACGACCCATCTTTCGAATCATAATCGAGGCTGATGAGGCCGTAGAGGAGATTGACAAGTTGTCAGTGGAACCGGTAAAAATTTTCCTGCCGTAAATGTTGTTTCCAATTCCACCCTCCTCTTGCTTTCTGGCAATAGCCGCCTGCTCCTCATCCAAAATGTCATCATCTTCTGTATGACGCTCCTTGTGCAATTTGGCGGGTTCCTTGCTTGGCTGATCACCGTTCTCGGGCCCGGCCTTTCTGAATTCTGCAGCGCTGCCGAACGAAAATGCGCGTCGTAACCTAGACGTCTTGCCCTTCAATTTCTTTCCCTTCTCGTTAATAGCGGCAAGGTGTTGTGCTGCAGGGCTGTCGGTGAGGCTGGCCTGGTTGGAATGCGACGATGAGGGAACCATTGGCGATGATGGAGCTGCAGGTTCATTGTGCTCTTTCGCGGCAGAATCGGGCTCCATTGTCACCGGCTTGGAAAGAGGCGATGGGTTGTGAAGGCGTTTGGACACATCGGTCGATGAGTTGCGCGGTGGAACGTTTACTTTGCGGGTAGAATCCTGTTTTTTTTTTGGCTATGTTAGAAGGTGAAGGGGAAACATTATACAGGGCAGGGTCGCCGTGGGGACGGGGCATAACATGTACAAATTAGGTCTATTTCGGTTTGGCAGGCTGGGGTAAATGGTAAACGGAGGCCGGAAATTTAGGATCAAATGTGCTGGCGACGTAGCGCTCAGGACGGAGGGGCCAAGTCCTGTGATTGGACACTCCAAACAGGGGAACACTGAAACCAGGAAACGCTGAAGCATGTAAATTGGCAATGATTTACGGATACTTACCGATGCAGATGATGGTCTAGAATTGTTGTTACTATGGTTTCCATTGCTCTTGCTTGATCGAGCGCTGTCTGCACTTCCATGGCGAGCATGCTGAGGCATGTCACCCGAGTTGCTGTTATTTCCACTAGACAGCTGCGTGCTAGCGGTGGTAGGGCGCGAGGAGGATGGCGATGAGCGCTGCGACTGCTGTTGGCTATTGTCTCCCCGTGGCTGTTGTTGGGTCTGCGGGAGGGCAAGCTGTGAGCGGGCCGGTTCTACCGGCTGATTTGCCTGGGCGAATAATTCTTGGGGAGTCAGGGGGCTGGGATAATCGGCAGAATCTAGAGTGTGCATGCTGCGTCGCCGATATCTTCGCTTTTCATCTGAGGCAGGGTGACGATATAATTGCATGTCATCAGCAGCAGCCGTTCCGCTTGATCCAGCGTAGAAACTATTCGCCCGTCTGCTTTTTCCCACGGAAACTGGAGGTTGAGAAGTGTAAATGTGTCCAGCCGTCGCCATTCCCGAGCCTGATGGAATCGCCGATCCTTGAGGTGTAACCATTCCATCAGAGTACCGTGGCCCCGGCCTTCTATACCGGTCCGGAGTAGCTTTAGATGTTCCTGTCTGGTAGGTCGACTGGAGGCGAGCCCTTGGCGGCAAGGCAGAATCATCCCGGGAGCCCGTACCTCCTATATTTGGCGAAGCTGTTTGTGGCAGGTTGGTCATTGAGGCACTCGCAAAATGCCTGCTACGGCCGACGCTACCAGACTCCATGCTAGATGTTGTAGAGGTTGATGGGGTAGAGCCGCTGCGGAGGTGGGCGTATTGCTGTTGCTGGTATTGCCATTGGGAGTTGGAGTTAAGAGTAGGCGTGCTGGTGAAAGCGTAGGGCTGGATTGGGGCAGCAGCCGGGCGATAACCAGTCTGAGGCCCAGGGCGGACTCGCTGTTGCTGGTACTGCTGGCTCGGTTGGCCAGAAGGCGTTCGTGATTGAAGCATAGTGACAGATCCGGATTGTTGGGGAAGGGTTTGAACAAGTGCAGCCATCTTTCAACTCGAAGGGAATTGCACTGGGGGCGGCAAATGCTATGGCTGTGATGTTGTCAAGTCTAGAAGGGGGGTGACGTGATTGGATGAGTGGTTGAACACGCAAGATCCAGCCTACTCAACTATCTGGAGCACATCATGGTTAGCCTCATTTCTCAACGATTGAGATTCTTTCGGAATCCCGAGCCTGACGCAACAAATATGCAGGTTCCTAGGGATCTACTGGACGGCTTTTATCTCGCAACAAGCCAGGTTAGATGGCGAGAAGTGCTTTGTGGTTGGCAAAGCAGTGATCAGTGGGCAGGAGGGACAGACTGAAGATACCTACTAGGATGATTACGTATATTCCGGAATTCCCAATAGACTCGCGTGGAATGGCACAGCTGAACCTTTCTGTGGAATGGATGTATGGTGGATGTGATGGACGCTCAGCGGCCAGCAAGAAGAAAACGAGTGGATGTCCTGGGTCGACTCCTACTCTCTGCCTCTGTCGGTACTTTTTGTCTCTTTTCTCTGTATTCCTGCTCGAATCTTGGCTTCCCGAGAATTGATGTGATTTCCCGAAATGGTTTCGATAGACACGTAAAAGACAAAAGACTGTTCGATATTACCGTGGCAAGTTTTGATGGAAAAGGTGAGTTGTGTTGAGCTTGTCGCGAAGCAAAGGGTCACGACCGGGCACCCCTTTCGGTTGCTTATGAGCAAAACATGGGGCGTCGGGCAAGTCTACGCTTCTCAATACTGTTTTGGGGGTCTTGGCGGGGATTCTCTCTTCTCTTGCCGAATAATCAATCGCAAGTGGTTAACGCGTGTGGGTGATTTTCTTTGGTGGAATTGGAGTCCGAGACACGCAAGGCTCTTCGGGGAGAAGGCAGAGGAACCACCTCGGGGAAATAAGCTAGAAAATGCAGGAGACAGGAAGACGACTGGAACGACAACAAAGCCAAGAGAAAGTGATGAAGCAATATAAAATGCGAAGGCCTCGGGGTAGAAGCAACTGGGTACGTATGGAACTCGGGAGGTCGGTCGGCCGGTTTTCGATCGTTGAGGCGGCAAGACGACGATGGCAATGACCCGGGGACACACAAAGGGTTTGGTGATATGTACTAGACCTGCGGTCGTAAGACGGGCCCGCTGGTGGGTGGATGGTGGAGAGGGGTGAAGTTGATGAGTGAAGGGGGGAAATGTCGAAGTGCAAAATGCAAGAATGGAGGAGAAGGAGGAAATTAAAACGAGGGTGAGGGGATTCACGGATGGGCAGGAAAAGAGAAGAAAGTGTCGTCTGTTTTGGCTGGGAGGAAGGTACTCTGGGGCTCAAGGGTTGAAGAGCAAGTGGAGGCGGAAGGAACGACAACAGCTCCTGGTGCAAGCCGGTTTCTTCACAGTGGACGCCCCTTCCGTATGGTGTAGTCTCTATGGGTGGTGTGTGTAGGTACAGTACATACATGGCACGCCATAGCAGCAGCGAGGCACACAGCAACTAGTGAGTTGAAGCAACCGGCTCGCGGACAGTCCAAGGGGGAGAAGGAGCGAAGGTGCAACACTCATGTAAAAGACTCTAATTTTCATGGTCCGGCTCTTATAATTGTGGGTGCCGTGCTTCTCTCTTCTTGAAAGTACCTCCCTAACATTTTCCCTCCAAAAGCAGGTAAAAACAGTGCCCTAGTGCCCTTCCGGCAAGCCCACGTCATGGATCATATCGGACACCACTGCACACCAGAAGAGTACACACCCTCAGTGGGGGTTTAGCAGGAGCGAAGGTGATTCCGACGCTGAAACCAGCCCAAGGCGGCTCTAGAGATGGGCGCTATACGGCGGACGTGTGGGCCCCTCTCGCAGCGGTAGCACGCCTATAAATATTCCCGAGTGGACAGGAACTACAGTGGCCGTTTGTGCTAAGGCAGGTACAGCTACGAGGTGGACCGCGTCGAGAGACAAGGCTTCCCCTCGAGCTCTGATTGGTCAGGCCGGGGGGACAAGAGGCATTGAGATTGTTGTCGCGCTAAACCAGGGGGAAGAGGTGCCCAGTGGGTATCCCTGCGTGGAATTACGCAATCCCTGCTTGCTGGCACCGACAAACACGAGGAACATTTTGGGGCCGTTGCACTGAAGCCCCACGCCTGCAATTCTATGTGGCAATCAATTTGGTCTCCGTTTCCGGGATTTCAACATTGCGCACCTGTGGCCTGCCCGGCTCAACAATGCGCTCTGCCCTTGACGATGCACCTCGCAAGACCTCGGTTTGACAAGAGTGCAGCTGCTACCACTATGTTAATACGACAGTTACGCCCGCAACAAATACAACAACTGAGTCTAGGGTCCAGGCCACTAACGTTGGTCGGTTGATGTTGTGGAATTGGACGGGCCCGATGGGTACTGTACATTGTCAAAGTACCGTGCCGGAAGTGTATCCGTACTTGCCAGTACCAAACCCGCTTAAACACTCAACTGAGACTGTTCGACACCTTAGACGTCCAGGTTGTGAGGTTTCGTTTACCCTTCGCAAAATTTGACGTCGGCTTCGAAGAACTGGACCAGAAGCCGCCGACCCTTTCTCTTCAGTGCTCAAGTCCATCGCTCACATATCTGTCTGTCCCCTTTTTCTTGCCGGCTGGGGGAAATGAACAGGCCAACGGACGATAAGTGGGCACAGGGGATGTTCCTCTGCGGGCAAGGAACGCACAGCACATTTCATTTCGTCGCGACTCACCCAGTAATTAATGCACAGGCAGAACCTGTCTCGAGTACCAATCAATGTAGCATGGCCTCCCTGCTGCTGCTGCCGCCGCCGAGTGGACCATCGGCTCTATCGACTCTCTCAACTCGGAAATTCGGTCTTACAGTATGTCCCAGCCGGTCTCGAAGGTCTGCTGCAACTGCACACAAAGGGGCTTTAAAAGGACAGCCTCTCAGAACACGATCCCTCTGGTTGGTAAAAGGGATGGCTGTCACTGAAAGGTTCAAACTCCTATGAAGATACAGATGTACACACAGACTGGCTCACCAACACCGTGCCGCGTCTCCAACGGGAAGTATGTGTGTATGTGTGTATGTGTGTCTGCTCCCCTGCCGTAAAAACATAAAAATAAAACGTGTCACTTTGGTGGCTGCCCCAGTTGGAAAGGAAGGGGGTTCCCAAGCAAGACTAGTGGAAAGTGGGCGCATCTGGCATCTATCTCGTGGATATTATCACAATGTGGTTATAGTATTCCTCATCAGCTATCCGAGATCTACACTTCTGTCGGGAAGGTTTTTTTTTCGTTTTCCTCCTTGTCTTTCTTCCTTCCATATATGTGATTAATAAGATTCGCCATATATATGCTTTAATCTGGACAGAAAGCGCAAGGTTGAATCTCAAAGTCTGGTGATTGCTGTGCTGTTCATCCATACCGTGACGGTGATATAAGTCCGTAGTCGTCGTAGTGTGCTGCGTAAGAAGGGGGTAATTAATGCATGCAAGCACTCAACACTCCCCAAGGGGACCGACCTGTCATTCACGAATTATCACAACATTCGCCATCTCCTGGAGACCGTGGATCGGAGTCGCCCTTTGAGGAGATGAACAGGTCATCCTTTCCCACATGTCACTCCTTCATCCCAGCCAAACACGGTTCATTGGCGCGACCTCTCCTCTCCACACTGCTCGACGGCCCTGGACGGTGGTAAGTCCGGCCAGTGGGTTTTTAGCTCCCAATGTTGACCGTTTTCGGCGCCCCTTTAGGCTGTGGCTTTCTCTGGCCGCTCTCAAATCATGGGGAACCGAAATTATGCAGGAGATGGTCCCTTTTTCTTTTTGGCACGAGAGAGAGAGGCTCATCAAAACTGTTTGATAGCGTGAAGTGCCGCCGCAACCCCCCAAATATTCGCCGCCAGGGAACAGTATCGCAGCGGCAGAGGGAGAACACAGGTTCATTCAGACCTTGGTTCCAAATAGGCTGAATGTTTATACATATGCATCTTATATATATATATATATATAGGACGCGTTGACCAAACGCCGGTTTCTTGTCACTTCCTCGTTGCTTTTTTAGCAACAGACATAAGGGCCGGCCGGTGTCACAGTCAGTATTTCCTTTTACGGTGCCGTGGAACCCGTTCCGCATGCGAAAGAGCCTCCAATCCCCATAATTGTCTGTGCCGATCCGATGGGCTGCCCACCAGCTCGACATAGTTACGAATGCATAACGCGAGAAACAAGATGGTCTACAAATCAACCGAGGGACTACTCCCCCAAAATACTGCAGGTTTCCTGTCATGCCCAGATGGTATCCAGCTCTACACTCGGCACGTGCAAGCTCGGTCAGAGCAGGGAGACACCATGCCAACACAGCCCCTTCTTGCCAGCCTTTGCATCTGATTTTGCCGTGGGCCGATATCATACATCTGCTTCAACCACATGAATCAACAATGATGGGGTGACGAGAATCTCAGTATGGTACCCATGGTCTTACGCCCCCAACCAGTTCCGAGCAAGTGGACTATCTCGCACAGGCGTCCCGCAATTACACAATGTAGCGCTGGAGGAACATTTTTAACTCGTGATGAACACTACATGCCATCATTCCAAGTATTCGCGTTAAAACTTCGCATTTACCCGGCATTTGTCCCGTATAGACTCCTATTGTTTTCGTCCTTGCAATTCCAGTAGTTTATGGGTTGCGAGCACAGCTGCATCAAGCGAGGGTGGTATCGTGAGTCGATACAAGCTCCCTCCGTTTGGCTAAAGTATTCCTTTCATCTGTAACTCACGCATGAGGTAGAGAGTGTGCAACGTCACGGGGATTTGCAGCCGTTCAAAATGGAGGACTGGAGAATAATAACGTCCAAGACGGCCATGGCCGTAAGTCATCATAGCCTGTAAACATTTGATCTGATCCTTTGGGTATCGTGATCTGACAAACTTGCCCCTCATCACTCGCCCAACCACCTCTTGCATTGATACAAGCAGGGGTGTACACAGATATTGGATGCAGCATCTACGAGAGCCTGGGAAATGTGGCTTCTTGTGAAAATGCCAGGACATCTATTGAGGTCCATCCCGACTATACATCGGGTTGGTATCCAAGTTGTGGTGCCTATGCTGCTCCACGCTATGAGCAGACATTAGTAGATACTATCTCTATTCGATACTAAAAGACCGCCACCCATCAAATCAAAGAATAAAGGTCCAATTCGCACCAACCTGCGCAATTTGTAATTGGGTACGTATGTACAATGACGGATTTGTTTCCTACCCGATACACCATAGTATATTCCGCTGCCACCCAGTCACATGGACACAAGCGGCAGATAATCTACAGTTAATCTACTCTTTCCTCTTACTTTCCCGTCTCCATCCCTAACCAACTCGGCTGTCTGTGCTGCCAAATCCACATTTCACGGGATGTCGCCAGGGCTTGTCCTCGGTTCTTCGAGCACCTCCAAACCCACCTTCTATTTCCAAACCTTGTCGACCCTTGCCAGACGTACATGCTAAGCTGCTAGTCCCCGAGTTTTAATTTAAAATTTTTGAGTGTTTTCCGGTAGAGACAAATATTTATTCATGGTGGGTCACTAGGACGGTTGTCTTCTCCCTACTCCGTGAGAACTTCGACATTTTCGTCCGAAACAGTAGCCTTGGAACGTGCCTACCCGAGCTAGCTTTCTAATATATGTAAATAAACAATGGGCCTCCACACGAGGCAGTAAGTGAAAGGTGAGCCAACGGGACCGAATGTTCATTTCTTCCTCTGGATACGGGCTGCAATGCAAATTCAACCCAAACTCCCCTGGATTGACCAAGGAACGAAGGAGATGATGGTACAACAACTTAATTGAGAGGCAGGATTTACACCTCAGCCGTTGCAAAATTTTGGCCGGGACCCCAAGGCCAGAAAGTCGTACAACAAAAGCCGATGGCCACAAAGCTGACCTATCTAGTTACACAACATCCTCCCCAAAGTAGAAAAGATTCACCATGACTATTCACATCTTGGAATTCGCTCCCCGGAGTAATCATCAGTGAGGCCTAAGGACCTTTCTCTAGTTAATGGAATTTAACCTAGCTTCCACGAGCTATGTATCACTCTCGAGACTAGTGCACGTAGTGAAGACTTCCCGTTCTTTTACAAACTTCACAGGAACATTACACCTTTACCGAGCTTCAGAAACACAAATCCCCAAAAGAGCAAGATTCTCTCTCTACTAGTCCTACAAGAGGATGCTTGGGTGAAACATGAGAGAACGTTTGTGTAGAAAGCCGCAAGGTTTAGTCTGCTTCACTATGTCAGTAGAAGGGAAGAAAAACGACCGAAGGATAACCATAGAACGGCCGTGTAGCATGGTAACAAGAATCCCATAAGTACTCCGTCTCCAACTACCAAATATTCATTGAAAAAAAAAAAAGACTTGTAAAATCCCCGCACCTGGACTTCGGTTGCTGGCAGACAGACACAGCATGGCTCCATAGAACCAAAACTCAATACGGGGCCTAAGTGGCTTTTATCATACATACACCAGACCGCTACTCCGATTATTAACGGAAAGATATTTCGATTTTCCTGTGAGATCGAATATGATGCGATCTTCTCAGGGCGTGTGTATCTCTCCTTGTGTGTATGTGTTTGTGTCTACGTTGCGGATGTTCCCGGCTCGGGCATGATGCCGCTTCGATGTTGTTCGTTTGCATGCGACGGACGCGTCATGAGCAACCATGGGAGAGACGACTTTGGTTGTCGAGCTGGTGCTAACTAGGTGCTGCCGCCGCCAATACAGCTGCCCGGCTTGAGAGGCCTATGATCGCGCGCACCTATTTTCACTTGTACTTACTCATTCTTCTAATTCGTTTCCATCCAGTAGTCTGATCCTGGATACATAATCCCCTATAGGTGTCTCGAAATTGACTGGATTGCTGAACCTGGGCCGGGCCCGAGTCCTCGGGGAGGCACGCAAGCACCGAACTCGTCATATATGTATACGCATACGCATATCTTACCTGCATGCCTGTCCCCATCCGTTAGTTGCTGTCCGTCGGTTATGTACATTGGGTGCAGCAGCGCTTTCCATGGCCTATTTCACCTCACTTCGTTTCCGTGCTGTAGTCCCCAACACAAAAGTGTCGGGACATAGCTAAATGTATTACTCGACAGTACTCGAATTGGAAAGAATCTTATAATCCCTGCATGCTCTGGAGCTTGATATGGATATAGATAGGTAAAACATCATCCCCACAATGGCCGTGCCGCTCATCCCCAAGCTTCGAGTTATTAATGATAAAGGACGTTAGCCTGATTAACGATATTCCCTAGAATGATAATTAAATGGAAGGCTGAGTAAGTTGGTTTGTTACTACGGGAGACAGGTTGGCAGCATCTCGCATTTATTGAGCATTCCGGACACAAGGTAATAATATCCAGTGATGAGAACTTAGGCTTGAACATATACACACTTGACAGCAGATGCAAACACTCTATCAGCCACATTATATCAAACATCTCGGTCCACTTCCGGGTTATATGGCTTAGCACGGCTGCCTGCATCGGGCAAGACAAACTTCCGGAATTGCCTCGGCCGGAACCTTGGTTTCGGAGCCGGCGCTATACCAAAAAGCTTGGATCGGAGGTCACGATGCTAGGCCCCGTCCACAGTCCAACCTCACGTGATACTACAGCCTGACAGCGCGCGTCATCATCAGGGGCAGCCGCTTCGAAGTCTCAGCTGCCTATGACTTCTTTGAACAGCAGGCGTATTCAGATCTAGGTAACATTATTGATTCACGTGTTATTTTGTATTTCATTTTTGGGCTTTTTTCGGGTAGAACATTTTTATTGTTTTTGTTCAATTAATCCCTATTCCTCTTTTTCTTGCAGATCTATTATATCAACTGCACTCGTTTTAAACCTGTCCACCGGGCTTGGATCATGGTTGGAGTCCCCCGCAGCAAAGGATGCAGCACTTGTATCCGCCGGCGGGTCAAGTGTGACGAGACCTTGCCTTCATGTGGGAATTGCATACGGTATGGCGTGGACTGTCCTGGATACGACAAGGGCCTCAAGTTCGTCGCCGGAAAACACGATGTCAAGCCCAGAGCGCCAAGACAAGGAGCAAAAACAAACACACCGCCAACAGGCCCTCCACAAGGGGCCTGCGAGACTATACTCCTGGTGCGCGGGATATCTAGTCTATCTCCAACGTCTAGCGCTTCCCGAGTTCCGAGCGGCAAACCAGACGAGGAGGAGGAGTACCAGAACACCCGGCCGTGCTTCGCTTTCTATGCCCCGCCACCACACGGGGGAGCTTCCACAACAAACAGAGCGCAGTACATCACCACCATGATCGACGTAATCCGGGCTGCGGAATCAAGATCGGATCTTTTACCTTTTGAACATTGGTTCGATGCCGTTGCCCCCAGGCTCGGTAGCAAAGCTTCACTGGACAGCTCAACGTGTGCATTCACACTCCACCTTCTTGGCAAGATAAAGAAAGACAGAATAGCTCTGGCCCACAGCCGACAGCTCTACGGCCAGAGCCTTGCCGAATTACAGCGAGCTCTTTCTCATCATACGGAGTGGAAGTCGAGCGAAACACTATGCTCAGCGATGTTACTAGGTGTATATGAAGTGAGTTCCCCAAGTGCTGGGATCTGTCGATTTTTACAGCACCTACTCCACCTGGCCCATGATGCAGAATTATGATACTCACCTTTGGCTATAGTTATTTGCTGGTACCGCGCCTCGGAGCTGGAGAAGACATGCCAATGGCATTGCACGCCTGATGCAGCATCGTGGAGCCAAGTCATTCTACAATCAATGGGACTGGGGACTTCTTCTATCATACCGTGGACTTTTGGTAATTGCGCGAGAGCCCGAGCGTTTTATCATTTCTATTTTCAGGCTCTGACATTTTGACGCAGATTGCCAGCTCCATCTTCGAGTTTGAGGAGTGCTTTCTAGCAAAGAAGCAATGGCGGCCGCTGTGCGACTCGGCCGAGTTCAGCAAACGCTATTTGGACCAGACAAATGCTTCGGACGATGCAATCACTACTCTCGAAATTGCTGACCAACATTTGATGGCACTCGCAGACCTCACGTTGCAGTTCAAGGACATGCAAGAGTATCACTCTGGCCTTCGACATAGGCTTGAGGTCGATCCTGCGCAAAAGGCAGCTCTTCAGAGTGCATGCGAAAAACAGATCTCTACATATAAAAAATGGTACGAAATGCTTACGGAGGAAAGGCGTAAGTTTTCGTCGGCTCCGGTGGAGGTTCCGAGCGAGGATCCCGAGAGCATATTCCCAGTTGTCCTGAGGTTTGATAACCCTTGGGCCGGAACAGTGTTCCTGGGGTTTTGGGCGTGTATGTTTCTGTACAAATTCACGCTGTGGAATCTCGACGCAGACAAATACCCATGCTACCGGGCGGAGGCTGAGAAACACCGAGAGGATATCTTGAAAAGCCTGGAGTTCATCGCGAAAGGAGTATCAGGGTTATACCGAATAGGATTTGGCATTCGCCTAATCTTCGAGTTCTCATCTCCTATGGAGCAGGCGTGGCTAAGAGGTGTTCTCCGTCGTGCTAAGCCCATGTACGGATCGGTCAACCCGGAACTGTATCCTCCTCAGAAAGTTCTGGAGCCGGTGCAGGTGGAGATCGAAAGAGCCACTGCTGCAAACATCTCTTGGGAGTCTTTCACCGAATCTATATAGTACGGATGCCGAAACAAAAGAACTGCCTTGCTTCCCTAATTGTTGACTTCGGGTCGATTTTAGACACCCATGCTCGGGGGGGCAAGGCACCATACAGCACCAGAGTTGCCGGTAAATCCTTCTTCAAGGGTTGGGTGCTCTTGGAGACTGGCGACCATGTGTAGTTCTGGCTGGGCCGTTCACTAGCACGTCATCGTACATCGTACCTACGCGCACATGTGTAAGGTTCTCACATATGATGGTGAGCCTACAACACAAAAGTCTCAACTTCTTATCTTTCGGATTCGAAGAGATTATCAAGCCCATAGTAGGGAGTACGTATCATATCATCAGCCCAGAGCCCCAGCTCGTTGCTTCATCCCGCTGGATACCCATTGCGTGCAGTTCATCCTGGTGGTGGTCATAGTAGGAAACCTCGAAGATCGACTACCAGGGTGAGGTGCCTGATACAGAATCTGAAGATATGTAGGACCATGTGAGGTCTTTCATAAACCCTTATACCGTGCCTCGGTCTGGTGCGCACAAACTGGCAAGCCTCGCATAAGGCCGGCAGCTTCGTCATGGCGGGGCCTCGGAAGATCATATATATACCCTGGGCGGTTCGTCTCATCATTCGCCGTAGAACTTAGGGCTATAAAGGAGAAGTGGGAGGCGATATCGAGGGCTTATTTATAACCTAACCCTAAATACACGTATCACCCACCTCCAGCTCTGGTGCCGGGTAACGGCACGTCTAGCGCAAGAGAGGAAAAGACCTCATATTCCATCCAGCCCCCTCCATATTTGGAGAATTTCCCCGATTTTCAAGTTGCATGCAGGTCGTTCCTTGAACGCAAAGAGACCATTGGGGGGCCTGATGGAAATATTTTTTATTTACTAGTTAGCGTAAGGTAGGCAGGCTGCCTTAGTAGATTTGCCCTAGGCTCTCCCCGCATCCCATTCCTCGGCCTAGTTATCATACCATCTTGCCGGCGATGAGAAGAAGGGACGATACGGCCAACAGGAAGGGCGGCATGAAAAACACATCGACTCTGTGGACAGAGCAACCAATATGGAGCATGTATCAAGCTCTGCAAAGTCTGAGGTCGACCTCGGTGGAGGCTAAATGAGGCTTTTCGTCATGGACTTGTAGAGCCGACGCTACCTCTTAGCCTTGATTGCTCGGGTTGTACTTAAACAATCCATGTCCGTCCATCTATGCGTGGTGTGATGCGCTCTGTAGACTCGAGGCACGACAGATCATTGGGAAATGCCAGGCGCCGCCGAGACACCCGCTGCGGTGGCTTTACAAGCCTTTCTATTCGGCAATACTACGCCATACGCAATATGCTGTGGAAGGACCGGGAGGAGGATGGGGATAGGAAAGTGTCCGAACGGGATTTATTTTCAGAGGATTATGCTTATTTCTTGGCATTGCTCCCAGCCAGCATCAACTCCCGCTCCGCCCCCCCACCACAACAACACTGGCAACAGCAGGGTCCAGACTGAAGGATATTCCGGGCTGCGGGTTGCTGCAGCCCCCCACCACTGACAGACAGTCAATCATTGCCCCGGGATTCTTACGTGTGTACTATATTTATAACCTGGAGATGAACTTTTGTATGGATGTGCGATACGGCGAAGAGATGGCTCGTAAGGTGTGTTATACAACACCCGAGCGGTTTATTGTGCTTTGGAAAGAAAGCCTATTAAATCCATTTTGGCACCTTCGTGTGGATGCCTGTTAAGCTTTTCAACTTTGTTTGCACATTGTCCTTAGGGAGCATCCATTTCCACTCCAACAACATCCAAGAACGCACAAACGACGTGAACTCCAAGCCTCGCTTCTTCCATGTGGCTATCAGTCAGCGGAGTATTTTTTGGGGGGGCCGCAACTGGAAATATCCGAGACGAACGAGTCATGATTCCACAGATGCGGCAGTCTACGAGTAACCATGTAGCACACCCCCATGATACAGTGTATGCTACGGCTCGCGGCACGTAGCTCTCCTGCCGTCGGCTTCCCCTCCACCCACGAGGCGGGATTTTCTAGGCATTTCATTTGGAAGGATCCGAACTACATTCCTTTGAAGAGATGCGGTTGGGATGGATGGGTACCAGCACCACGGTGTCCTGGGATTCTTCGCCGACAAGTGGCAAGGATGGGCTGCACGCCACGCAGCCAGATGTACATAGGCTCCATGTAAGGGTTACGACACCCTCAGGTCGGCCCACGGCCTGCAGTTGACCTCCGGATCCAGTCCAATGTCAATCATCATGGAATCCCTGCCACAGTAGACTGGTATCCAGTTATTGTCATTGCGGGGCAACCCCGGACATCCTGCTGTCGCCTTCCCTCTCACGCCTTTGGCTATGAGGCTTCCTCGAAGGTACCTCGAATTTGGCTGGCGAGTCGAGCTGACGGACGCCATTTTGTTCCAAGCTTCTTCTTGGCTAATACACAATCGGGATGTCCTAATCGCTCTGGGGTTGGTCCTTAGTCCGGACCCTGGATAAGCTGCTTGAGCTGGGACAATGCACACAGATGAGAGCTGGGGTGGCTTATGAGGAACTTCCTCGCTAGCACACGATAGAGGAAGGCCTCACAGCATCCGTGGATCCGGAGGGAACACCACAGGCATCCTTCTCGTCACCCCCTGGAGGATCGATATGTATATAATAACCGTGTCATCCCACCCATTGTTTGCCTTCCATGTGTTGTCTATCCCATCCCATTCTCGCACATTCCCCTTAGCAGCCTCCTTCACCTCCGGTCCCTACGCCGCTCGCTGACTGTAATAAACAACCATATCGAAAACACACCCTTTGGGGCAGATTTCCTAGTACCCCGAATATAAAAGCTCTCGAGCCCTACCTACGCATTGACTTGTTCGAACTGCAAATCCATCACTATGAAGTATGCATCAGCAATTCTTGCTTTCCCGTCGGTTGCTCTCGCCGTCTGCCACCACGGTACCTCCCTCTGGAGCCGGGACGTCACCATTGCTTCCTTCAACTACGAAGGAGAGACTGGACCCATCGGCTGGGCGGCTCTTGACGAGGCCAACGAAGCTTGTGCTACGGGCACCAGGCAGTCCCCCGTCAACCTTGTCGTCGGCGCTGGCATCAGACAGCTCAACTACACTGATCACGACGACAGGATCTCCATCGAGCTCCCTGACATCGAGGAAAGCGCCGAGTTCGAGAACCTGGGATCTACCCTCGAGGTGGTCATGGAAGGCAAGGGAGCAAGTATCGAGTATGATGGCGTAAACGCTACATTGAAACAGTTCCACTTCCACACCCCCAGCGAGCATCACATCAACGGAGAATATTACCCCATGGAGGCCCACTTTGTATTCGATGCAGGTGGTAAGTACCATGGCCCGAGACATTGGCCCTACCAAACCACTGTCTCACTTCACACATGGCATACCAGTAAATGTATCTGTTAACAAAATACTCCAGAAAGCATTATTGTCCTCGGCATTCCTATTGAAATCGAGCACCGCGATAGCTACCTCATGCACTCCGTCTTCAAGCACGTCGAGGAAATTTCTGCTCCCGGAAGCACCTCGGAGACCGGCCCGCTCTCCTTCAAGCGTCTCCTTCACCACGTTGAGCGCTCCGCGATCTGGTCCTACTCCGGATCTCTTACCACCCCACCTTGCTCCGAGGTCGTTACCTGGCTCGTCGTCGACAAGCCCATCGCTGTTTCTCCCCACACCTACAAGACGGTGAAGCACATCCTCGGCTACAATGCTCGCTATACCCAGAACGAGCCTGGAAAGGACAACCTTCTTGAGTTCGCCAACAAGGAGATCTTTGGCTAGATCCCGAAGCCTCAAGATGGCGAAGACCCGAGCATGGTGGGGGATGACGACGAGCCCCTGGGGTATGGAGAATGGGGCTGGGAGCCTGAGGACTCGGGAAATGGGAGCTGCTGAAGGCGGCCGTAATGACAAACGGGCCTCCGGAAGAGAAGGATTGGCATATGGCCTGAGGAGGGCACTCCTAATGCACTCGGTACGGCATGGACATTTGTACATATGGGCTTTGGTCCACGTGCATTAGTTACCGAGGGGTTTAATCCACATGCTTTTCCTTAGGGGCCCCCCTTCCGAGCTCTACCCTACCTATGTACATACAAGTCCTCCCAGTTCATTTCCTTTTTCCAAGGCGTTATTTTTTTTTTTTTTTTCCCTTCTTGCATCTCGGGCATACGGCTATGCATTGTAGACGACGATAATGATAGTACTAGGCATGGGGACATGAACGGTGTTTTCGGTGTACAACGGGCTCTCTTCTTTTTCTTCTTTTGCTATACGTACTATGGGTATGCATACCGCACCTACCCACTTGTACATACATAGTATGGGTAGGTGGTGCACACCAATGTAGAAAGATGTCAACGAGGTTGATCACGATGCGATTGAAATTATGTGTTTTTCTTTCAGATATGACCTCTCACTTTTCCAGCTCGGACCGGGGTTGGGGGGGCGCGGAGAGCCTCGTTGATTAGTGGTGCACCGCTAGGCATGCCGAAGCTCAAATGCTGCCTGAGCTTGAACAACTCAATCTCCTCGTCTGAAGTTCTTTCTCAACAGCTTTTAGGCCACGACGATAATTGCTGTCGGTATCCTAGTGACAAAAACTATCTATGTATGTAGTTAACAGGCAGGACGAACGAATCAACTTGCGGACACGGGATGCTTGTCTGCCAAGATTACCGCCATGTATTTTAATAGTATGGTCTGGCCAATTCCATCAGACCAGCCAGCCCTGGGCCATGCAGCTGTTGACATGGACAAAAGAAAGGAGGAAAGGGAAAAACACCTGCATTTTGCTGCGGGCGACCGGCGTCGGGGCTTACAGGCTGAGCTACAGTATGTACATACATATGTAGTATGTAATGTTGTCTCCGGCTGGGTCCTGAAAGCCATGGGCGCCTGTGCAATGAAGAAACCCCTGCCGCCGCCGCCGGCTAATATTGAGTCTTGGCAGCCAGTCCTTCCGGATTAGGAAATTTGCTTACCGCTGCTGCGTGAAGATCTCAATCACCGACCACACACGGACACTGACTGGGACGGCAATGAGGTGGGCGACCCCGACGCTACTATTATGTAGATACGAATATGGATACCGAGGGTGAGGATTGGCAAAGAGAGGTCGTCATATCCCTAGAATGAAGTGACAAGCTGGGGGCTTCGAAAAGTGGGATTATCTAAGCTTTTCTCGTACCCGAGACAGAAAAATAGAGCCCCGGGCTCGTAAAAGATATGACGACATGGCATATGATTCATGGACTTTCCATTTGCAGTGCATTGTCCTCATCTTAAGGGAGGAGGTTGATGTAGATATATTTGCAGGTAACCACATGCAAGGACGGAAAGCCACTCTAGAGTGCATGGCGCTACGTACAACCGAGGGTATAATAAAAACAAAACAAAAGGCTGGTTTGCTGCTGTGCCAAGAGGCGGTGGAGGTGGTATTGTCTTGTAGCCTCTGAAGCCGGGAATCACGGGCTTGGCGCCGGCATTGGCAGCATATACACACTAATATCTACATAGTATAAGGAATTGAACTCGAAATATTTCAAAAATCTTGCTGCTGTAGATGGGTCTGTAATGCTCCCCAACGCCCGTCTTGAAAGCCGGGATACGCCGTTATACTGTTGTATATCCGCCGCGTACGCACGGAGAGGCTGAGCAGGAGCCATGCAGGTCTATGTATGTACATAGGTTCGAGGCTTAGCGCACGGGGGGGGGCGGGAGCACGGCTTTGGCCGCCGCCAGAACTTCTCTCGGTCCAGGGAAAATAGAGCGCCCCTGAACTCGGCGAAGGCCATTTTATTTTATTAGTAGTCATGGTGGTGAGCCCAAATTTATTAGGCCCTTGTTCATGGGGGATATTGCCTACAACGGAACGTATTGCGTGCACCTGTGGTGGTGCATGCAAGCTTTCACGCAAGCAAGTCAGATCTATGTAAGACGGGGCGTGAGAGCCGGCTTAGATCAACTTGGCGAAGTAGGATAAAAATAAAAATAAAAATAAAATAAAAATATAGGACTCTGCGCAGTTCGCGACTCAGTAGTGGCTGCCAGATCCTCGCTATTGCAGCTGGCTAGTACTGCCTACTGTTAAATTTCGTGGGCCTACGAAAAGAGGGAATACATACATATGTCTTCCCCCCACCCCCCCCCCCCCCTCTTTGAGGGTATGATGGATGGCCAAGGTGAGGGGCCGCCCAGCCGCACTGTCGCATCTATCAATCATTTGGTAATTATTACAGGCTAGTAAGTGTGCGTAGCTCATGCCTAATCCCCCATGCATCGGAACAATTCTCGAAAATCTCGGCGTGGCGGAAAGGAGCCGGGAACCCGTCTTCGGATGCTGTCCGGAAGCCTGTCTTGGCACGTTGCATTTCGGATGCCGACCTGCTTGCAGATGGCGCGATGGCCGGGGCTTAGCGTCCGCCTTCCGGTCTCTAGCTTCCGGGCCCCGGTGCGAGGCTCGGACAGCGAGCCAGTGTTCGGACCCCCCCCCGAGCCCTGTGTTTTCGCGAGACATATATAAAGAAGATGGGGGTGGAATAGAATGGGAACAGTGAAGGTTTTGAAATGATCAACGGCTTGCTAGACATTATGTGTATGTGTGTCTTCTCTCGAGCAATAGCTACTACATATACCATCCATCCAGTCTTCCCAATCCTTCATAAGTGAAGCTAACTATTATCAAACAAGGTATCTTCAAGAAACGTAATGCATACCAGGACTCAGTCCTGGCTGCTCAGCAGGGAAGAAGGGTTTCCCCTTGTCATCTATGTCCTGTGTTTTTCTTTGAGCCAGCTCTTCCATGTCCCTTTCCATCCAGTCGTCGCCCCTGGGAACCAAATTTTCCATTTCTAAACAAAGCAAGCAAAAACATGAGAATCAAATACATCGTCATATGTTATCTGGCTGTCGTTCATAAAAGGATAAATAAATCCTTATCGCAAAAAAGTTCAAGTTTCGTCGCTGCGTTTCATGCATATTTCTTTCTTTGGTTCAATCCAAGCCACAAGAGCCAGTAGCCGCCCCCAATAGTCAAGCAGCAGGGTGTCATTGCTTCTCATCCTTCTTGAATATCTTTTTGATATCAGAGATTCCGTGACCGCCGAAAAGCCACTCGTTGGAGTGGCGCCCGCAGTACGTCAGGTTGTTGACGGGAGAGGTGGGCTTGCGGCTCGAGTTATGGGAGGAGGACTTGCGTCCATGCCTACTGCTGCTGGAGAAGCCACCGGCGGCCGCGGTGGCGGCCGCGGGTTGTTGTGGATAAGGGAAGTACTCATCCGATACGGAGCGTGGGGTTTCCTGATTCGTTGGAAGATAGTAATGTTAGCTGCTGGACTAATCCATATGCGTAGATTGTGTACTTTGTGGCAGGTATTTATTGGGCAAGTGTGGGAGGTCAGTAAATATAGAAGGGGGGGGGGGGGGGGGGACTTGTGTGTAAGAGAATGTACTAGGTAAGGTAAGGTAAAGAGTCCGCCAAGGCGCATGGGAAATCCAGGGAAGAACTCTCGGTAGGCTACCCGGTGAGACTTCATGGTGTGATGGTGCCACTAACCTGGGATGTATATGATGGGGGACTCGCCGAGTACTGGCTGTAGTCGGGTTCGTAGTAGGGCCCTTGGTCTTCGGATGGTTGTTGCTGTTGCTGTTGATGGTGGTTGTACCCCTGGTGGTGCTGATACTGCTGATACTGATCGTCGTACTGTCCGTACTGTCCGTAGTGTCCATACTGCTGGTACTGCTGGTACTGCTGGGCTCGCTGCTTCTCCTCGAGCTGCTCTTGATACCGGAGCTCGGCCTCCTCCTGGTTGACGTGATACTGTTGGGTGGGAGTACCCGCGGCAGCGGCAGAGGCGCCGTCCAAGGACAAAGGAGGGGGGACAGGGGCTCTCTTGGAGGAAGATCCCATGGTTTGGTAGGTCAGGGGCGGGAATGGATTATGGGTATGCACGAGGCTGCTTGCGAAGGGGGCTGTGCAAGTAGGTTGTTTCTTGGGTGGGTGACCTCTGGGCGAATCAGACTGCAGCGAGGCGATTTAAGCTTGTGGTGGATGTCCTTTAGTGGTTGTCAAGAGCATATATCTGTGAAAGAGTGCCCTCCAGGGTATTTATTTGAATTTTCGGCACTCCTGGTGCGATGAATATGTATCGTTTACCGCTGACCTTTCGAAGGGTTGAGGAATAGAAGGGAAGAAGAACTGTGGAAGGCAGAAGCGAAGGGAGATATGGGGATGAGCGGGGGGTGGGCAGAGTCCCCTTACCCCCTTGCGACGTATGGTTCAATTTATGGGTGGTGGACATGTGGCCCTACTGCCATACACAAGCGGGGGCGGCATCTACATACACAGACAACAGGCCGGCTCGCAGAAAAGTCCTCTGCTTCTGTTCGCGGCCAGCTATCCTACTGAGTATCCTTGCCAAGAATGTGAGGTGCATATCCGCATGGATCCTGATGTATACCTGCTGGAAGAATGGGACCAGAAATACATTACGGGGGCGAATTGTGTATATACTCTGCATAGGGCGGTGTGTAGATCCGGGTTATCTCTCCATTCTTGGGAACCCTTCGAGGGCCAAAACCTGACCAAACTGGGCGAGCGGCATGCAGCATTGAAGCTTCTCTTGAGTGGTGCATAGTAGAGGTGCCTATGATCCACGGCACAACAGTGACTTGAGGACGGAGAGACATAGCGAGACACAGAGAGGCCCAAGACGCCGATTGCTTGACGGCGTTCATCGGAGGACCACAGTGGGAACATGCATGAGATAGTGGTACCCAGAACCAATGGCCCCGGTCCAAGGAAGCGCATGATGGGCCACCACTACACTGCAATTGGCCCTTGGAACGAGAGGACGAATCTTGCCCAGAATTTGTGACTACAATCTGGTTGCCTTGTTGCCTGATAGGGGGCTCGTGTCGGCAACCCATGTTCCCACTGGTGGACGTCGGGCCTCAAGGATATGTACATACTGTGCCGTGGCAGAATTCCATGGATTCTCGTGGTATACCTGTGCTATTGTTGATGGCGTGAAAGAAAACCGCCGCCCGCTTGGGGTAGAAAGCTGCCTAGAGCGGTAAGGGTGTAAGGGTTGATAGTATGGCAATTGCTTGTGCAGCTGAAGGGTTGAAGGGTTGGAGGGAAGTTGAGAGTTGAAGGGTAAACCCGGAAGAGCTGTCAGTCCGTAGAGTCAAAGCACGAGATATCCCCTAAATCGGTTCACGCTTTCAGCACTCATGTTCTCCTTGAAAGACATGAGGAATATGTCAGGTCATCTAGAGCCGTAGCCGAGAGAAGAGCCACAAAGATGGTCGACTTTAACCAAGCAGTTAAGACCCAAGCATGGTGATAATTTGACTCTTTTTCATCCTGGAAAGACAATAAATGACGCCTGGGTTCGATAACGGTAGATGATTGCTCCTCAAGCCACATGTGCTCTGCTAAAATTCACGTGACCTGCAGCGGACGAGCCACCCGATTCCAGCCACGTCACGGTCGTGTCCGGGCAGATGTGGGGCAACGCCAAATCCCCAGAACCGGGCCTCGGCACCTTGTTCGAACGTGAACTCGTAGGGCTGATTATGGTAAACTTATTTTGAGCCGCATCCAGGGTCGGCTGGGACTTTTATATCGACCTTGGAAAGTGCGTCATTGGGGTTGGCGGCGGTGCGGACATGTGCCATTGGGGCTGTTTTGCGGGGTTATGGGGCTCAAAATGACCGAAACGACATTCCGAGGACCCGGAACATTCAACTTTGGGAATTTGGGAAAGTTTTCTTGCCGTTGGGGTGAGTTGGGTCGAGATTCGAAGCAATCAAGGTCGTGTCGAGACCAACTTCATGTTTTTTTTGAAGTGCGTCTGGGTGGGTGAAAAGATGCACCAAATTTGTGGTTCTCAGCCATGGCTGCCTGCAATTTCTGCCGGAGGGCGAATAACGCACGGACCACAGCACCGATCCTGTGGCTCTGATTCGCTGCAGCAGATACCCAGAATTTTGCGCCTGCAGGAGGCGCTGCTGAACAGGACGCGCTAGAGACCGGTGCGATCTACCACCCTTCCCTCTTCACACACAACTAAACTTCACACGAAGTTCCCTCCTTTACAGTCACTTGCGCCTCGCTCGACACGGCTTCGAGTCGAACCTATCTCCGATCCATTTCAAAACATTCTCACAAGGAGGACTGTATTACCTGCCAGTATTGTCCACCATTTCTCTGCTATTACCTGTCTTCCTAATTCACATCACCCTCCCATTGTGCTTCGCGCCTTGAACGGGATTCACGTCATGCTTCTCGCCTACCCTTCGTGCATTCTGGCCTAAACCCCGTTTCAACATAACCACAATTCCATCAAGACCATTTATTGGGGCTGCAGCCTGTATTCCTGGAAATACCTGCTCCCCTTGAGAGCCTACGCGGTACCCTTTGGGCCGCTGTATCCGAATCATTGTTGGAGATCTGCCCACGGCCATTATCGCCCCTCACGTCTTATCCATCATTCTGTTTGCTATTCTGTATGCCCAGCCTAGTCTATTTATCGCTCCTTTGTGTGATTTTTTTGTTTCCTAGTTCCCATACCTCGTCCTGCTGACACCATGCCCACTCCACAGGACGCGTTTTGTTCCCTAAAAAGATGCCACCAAAACGAAAGCGTGGTGCCGTTGCCCACGAGGCGTTTGATCCGAATAAATCTGACTCCGAAGATGAGAATTTTGAGCCTGAGCTGGACCAGCGGCCCACCTCACGCCGATCCAAGACATCTCGATCTCAGTCCAGAAAGACCCCATCTCGTAAGAAGAGTCGGGGATACCGAGGCTCCGACATTGATAGTGACGATGACGCAGTTTCCGAATCCGAAGACGACTTCCCCGAGCAAGACGATAACGCGGAGGATGATGAGTTTGGCGAAACTGCCACCGGCCGGCGACGACGAAAGGCTGCAGCAGTCCACAACAGTTATAAAGAAAGCTCAGGATCAGACAGCTCAGAATCTGAGGAGCCCATCAAGGAAGAGGGGACCACACCAAAGAAAAAGCGCTCTCTTATCGTCAAAGTAAAAAACCCTGGATCCATACGCCCAACCAGAGGCCGAGTCGAACTAGCATATCCGCCCCCATCGTCACGACGCGCTACTAGAGCTAGAACCGCCGAAGTTGAGGGGGAGGATGAGTTTGTGGAGCTATCAACATCAGGAAGGCATGCTGTCCGGGCCAGCAAAAGCCCCGAAATTGCAACACGCAGGCCATCCAGAGCTGTCAAGGGATTGAAAGCACCAGAGACCATTGCAGAAGCAACACAGGAATCTGGGTCGCCAGAGAAAGCTCCGGCCGAGGAACAGGAAGACTTGGACGAGGACGAAGTTCCCATGGTAACTGGCGATGTCGAGATGGCTAATGCCTCACCAGATGAAGAAGCACAAGTGCTGACCAAGGCGTCTGAGGTTGCGGACCAAGGCGATGATGAAGAAAAGCGAGAAAGCATCGAGGCCGATGAAGATGACGAAGAGGATGAAGGTCCCATAACACGTAGGACGCGAGCATCTCGTCGTAGTCCTGATGCAGAAGCTCAAGCAGAAGCGGCAGCCGAACCTGAAGCCGAAGAGGAGGGTCCAACTCGAAGTGGGCGTCTCACACGTACCAGAAAAAGCTCTCGTGCACGCAAGAATGCCCAGGAAGTTAGTAGCGACTTCGAGCCTGGGAACGACTCCGATGAAGGTTCTGCGTCTGAAAAGCCGGAGAAGGGAGAAGAGGCGGATGACGACGAAGACGAGTCGAGCTCCCGCTCTCGCACCAGGCGGTCGACTCGCTCCAAGCGTGGATCCAAGAGGCCACGTGAAGAATCGGCCGATGAGCTGGAGCTGGATCAAGAGGAACTTGCGGAGGAGCTTCACGAGCTTAAGAGCTCGCGCCCCTCTCGGCGTCGGAGGTCCCCGTCAATCCAGTATGAAGCTTCAAAGAGGCGGCGAACGGTTCGCGAAGTCAATTACGCCATTCAAAGCATACCACCTCTGAACCCAGCGGACGATGAGGATGAGGTGCCAGTTCAGACTCCGGCACGTGGGGGTCGTCGGGGTGGGAGAAATGGCACAGCAGGCTGGGACCGAGTGCTCAACACCACCTATGGTCCATTTGGTGGTGGGGGTGCTGGTGCTATTCTTGGCGGCCCTTGGGGCACTGGAGCCACCGGAGGCGTCGAGACGGACAGCAGTGACGACGAAATGCCGGAAAGGGCAAATGCTGGCGGGAATGTCGGAATGACCCCAACCACAGGTACCGCGCCTGGCCTCATGGCTGGCGGAGGCGCGCCACCGTTTGCCGCTAATGCCACGCCAAATCTTGGTAAGATTAAGAACCAGAAGGCGCTGGCAGATGCTGATCCTTTGGGGGTTGACATGTCGGTGGACTTCAGCAAGGTTGGTGGCCTCAAGAGTCATATTGATCAACTGAAGGAAATGGTCCAGCTGCCGCTGTTGTATCCAGAGCTTTTCACCCGGTTCCATGTTACGCCCCCGCGTGGTGTTCTCTTCCATGGCCCTCCCGGTACCGGCAAAACACTGCTTGCTCGTGCCCTTGCCAACTCGATCGGGCACAATGGGCGCAAAATTACCTTCTACATGCGCAAGGGCGCCGACGCTCTCAGCAAATGGGTTGGCGAGGCTGAAAAGCAGTTGCGCCTCCTCTTCGAAGAGGCGCGCAAGAACCAGCCGAGCATCATATTCTTCGACGAGATCGACGGGCTGGCCCCCGTACGGTCAAGCAAACAGGAGCAGATCCATGCCTCCATTGTTTCCACCCTTCTCGCCCTGATGGATGGCATGGACGGTCGTGGCCAGGTGATCGTTATTGGAGCCACGAACCGTCCGGATAACATTGATCCAGCTCTCCGGCGACCAGGACGCTTCGACCGCGAGTTTTACTTCCCCCTCCCTGATGTCGATGCGCGAATGGCAATCCTTGATATCCACACTCGGGACTGGGGCCTGAGCCCCCAGTTCAAGAAGTCCCTGGCGGAGCGTACCAAGGGTTATGGTGGCGCTGATATTCGTGCTCTCTGTACAGAGGCAGCTCTAAACTCCATCCAGCGCACGTACCCGCAAATCTACTCTTCAAAGGATAAACTGGTGGTGGATCCTACCAAGATATCGATCCACGCAACCGATTTCTCTATATCAATCAAGAAGATGGTTCCTTCGTCTGAGAGGTCGGCATCCAGCAGTGCCGCACCTCTGCCCAAGTCGATTGAATCCTTGCTCAAGGTCCAACTGGAGTCCGTCAAGAAGGTGATTGACACTGTCCTTCCACGAAAAAAGAAGGTGACTGCTCTTGAAGAGGCCATGTACGAACCTTATGAGGATGAAGATCATGGCTTCGGCCGGGAGGCCATGTTCCAGGAGTTTGAACGTGCCCGCATATTTCGTCCGCGATTGATCCTCGGAGGTATGCCTGGAATGGGGCAGAATTATCTGGCGTCAGCTGTCCTCCACTATCTAGAAGGGGTTCACGTCCAGAGCTTCGATTTGCCTACTCTGATGGCAGATGGACAGGTGAGTTAATCGCATCTACGCTTAGAGCAGCTCCCAGCTCCCAGCTCCCAGCTCCTGTGAGACGCAGTACTAACAACCCCATTTAGCCACCTGAACAAGTTCTTGTCAGGCTTTTTGCCGAAGTCAAACGGGCAAAGCCCAGCATCATATACATCCCAGATGTCGACGTGTGGCATGCCACCTTGTCAGCTGGAGCAACCCTGCTCACGTTCCGCACGATGCTTCGCTCGTTGCCACCAACAGATCCTATCCTTGTCCTCGGTACTTGCGAGTGTGAAATACAGGATCTGCCACCCGAGGTGGTCAAGGACATATTTGGCTTCTCCAAGAGGAACCGCTTCGAGATACCTCGCCCCACTGGTCACCAGCGACATGAATACTTTAGCGGCCTACTTACGTACCTGAGAAAGTCACCGGCCGAATATCCCGATCCAGCTAACCGTAAGAAGCGCGTACTGGAGGCTCTTCCCGTGGCTCCTCCACCACCCCCGCGAGAGACGACAAAGGCGGAACTCAAGGCGGAACTCAAGGCGGATCGCCAGATGCTTAACTACCTCAAGATCCAGCTGCAGCCCATTATGGATCAGGTCAACAGGAAATACAAAAAGTTCCGTCAGCCTGTTATTCCCTTTGCCACCCTTGGTTATCTGTTCGATGAGCAGGATCCGAACTACGTTCGCCCTGATGTAGCAAACGCGATCCCTAGGCCATACGAAATTGTCGCGGACAAGGATGGCTCCAGCATATTGCGAGAGTCCGAGACGGGAAAGACATTTCACAATCTAGAGACGACGACAATTGAGGAACGGTTGTCGAATGGATTTTATGCCAGACCCAAGGATTTTCTCAAGGACATCAGGTCTCTCGCGAAGGACGCCAAGAACATTGGCGACCGGGAAAGAACGCTGAAGGCCAATGAACTAGAGGCCAACGTTGAAGTCGACGTCGGAACGATCGAGGCTAACTCCAGGGTATACAATTGGGACGCTCTGTTCGCCCGACAGCTCCAAAGGGCTAAGCGCGAAGAAGAAAAGGCGAGGAAACGCAAGGCCATGGCGTCCGTCTTGGGCTTGGCTCAGTCTGATGTGAATAACGATAGCGACGCTGGACCTGTCACGCTTGGCGCGCCCGTGCCTCGCACGACGACTGCCCGCTTTTTGCCAATAGGTGGCAGCCCAGCACCCCTCGAATCCTCCAACCCAACAAACTCCACCAAGCTCACCAACGGGACTTCTGTGCCGTCGAGGAGGGTGGAGGTGAACCCCGCGGATGAAGATACCCAGATGACAGATTCTCCCATGGGTCCACCGTCGCAGTGGCCGATGACGCATCCTCGGACGCTGCCAGAATCTGCTAGGGCCACCGCTGGCAACACCCAAGTTTCGCAGCGATCTGCCCTCACCTCCTTGCCTCCTGGGGTGGATCCCGAGAACGTCGTGAATGAGGCATCAACAACACAAACTACGACGAAGCCCTCGGACAATTCCCACAGGACATCGGAGGGTTGGACGCAGCGAACCAACGGGCTACCGCCGCAGAGCCAGTACAGCCCTGAGCAGCAGCACTCTCAGATCCCGGACACGCAGCCCATGAGCGGCGGGGATGACTTGTGGATCCATTCGCAGGCCAGAGACATGGTACCACACCACTTCGACATGGACACAAGTCCGAGCAGCTCGCAGCATCGGTCATCACTAGGACAAAGCGGGTCCCACAGGACGGGAGGAGGACCAACTTCCCATGCTGCAGCCTCGCTGACGGGCCTTCTCAACAACCCCGTTCCCGGGGTCGGGAGCGGCAGCAAGCAAGGTAACTCGCAACCTCACTCCCACCCTTCGACCAGCCTGATGTCCTCCAACGACACGAGCCTCATGCTCCGCCACTCGAACGCGGGAGACTCTTCTAGCGGCGGCGCCTCCCAACCCACCATGATGGTGAATGAGAAGGAGCTGGAGCAATTCGTCGAGACTGCGGCAAGCATGACGACGGGGTGCAGCGTGGAGCAGCTAGAGCAGATCTACAGGGAGATGATGGACGAGATTTGGCGGCAGAGGGACCAGTGGAACAGGGTCAAGACGCTGCAGGACGTCACTAACGTGTTCAACGACGTGATCAAGGAGATGGAGGATGAGGGGGTGCTGGGAAGCGCCAGCCAGGATGTTTCTGCGCTGTGAGAAGGGAGAAAAGCGAGGAGAAGAGAGGAACGAAAGAACTACCTGGGGAGGATATAACGGAATCCAGGGGGAAGAGAAGAGAATATCATACCTACTACCCAACACCTACCTGTTGATGAGTGTTTTTGCTATTTCTATTTTCTTTTTCTGTTTCTTTGTACATGAAGTGGGAAGAGAAATACGAATATGAGAGTGGGAGCTATCGGAGTTGATATGTAGCGGAGGGGTTACAGCACGAACAGAACACAAGCATGGAATTAGTCTGGATGTTTTTGGGAGGGAGCACCTATGTACCTACCTATCTGCGCACTCGGCTGGCATTAGCAGTACCTAAGTATTGAGAACCTGTCGTTGCCTTCGTCCTCTTCTATGGAGATTATCATTGTCTTCTCCCATTGCGTGTAGTAGTAGTAGTAGTAGTAGTAGTAGTAGTAGTAGTAGTAGTAGTAGTAGTAGTAGTAGCAGCAGCGTCGGTTGTATTATTATTTCATCTATCTATCTGAACTAGAACTAGCAAGAGGACAAACAAAGTCGCCAAATCTTTTTTTTTTTTTTTTCACCGATTGCTGGTACGCGCGCCCTAGGGAGTAAAAAGCAATTAGTTGTTCTCATCCCTTTGTAGATGAACTTTCGCCTCGATGCGAGACAACAAGGATGGAAAGACGCATAGATGTCGGTCGTTCTTTTTGTGCACTGTGACGGCCACCTTCCTACATACTGATTGATGGTTGTCTATGCCCCGCCCCCCTGCTGCTACTGTTCCCGCTGCTGTTGTTGTAGAAATACAATACAAACTAAACTGTCTTGTCTCGTCTACACCATAATAATCCTTACAAGCCGCTTTTCCGCCAACTGTTCGCGCACTATTTCATTGTTTACCCACCAAAGATTCGCATCCGTAACCTCTAATCTCTAATTCAACCAGCGTGATCACCTCACTCACTCGGACCCAAACCCACCATTCCCTGGGCGATATGCCTTGCCTATGCCTATGCCGAAGGAGGCGGTGGCGGCGGGTCTGGAGCTGCTGCTGAAGTGGCGGTGGCGGTGGTAGTCGGAGGAGCAACAACCGGAGCAGCAGGGCCAATACATACGGAGAGCGAGGCTAGAGTCGGAGCTTGGGGTGATAATGATGCACCAGCACCACCAACCACGGGTGCGGTAACAGGAGGAGGTTGAGAAAGAGCCGTCATTACATTCACTCCAGGAGCAGGCGAGATCGGTGTAGTCAACGCAGGCGCCGGGGCCGGAGCTGCCGCGGGCACATCGGAAGGATTCGCTACTCCGACGGGAGGCGGAAGAGGAAGTGGTGATGGTGCTTGCCCACTTGCTGCCGAAGATGGGATCGTAGTTGTACCACCGCTACTGAGATTGGCGCTAGGCGTGAACTGTGAGGGCGCTGGCGGGGATGACAACCCCGGAATAGAAGCGGGTACGGTTGTAGTTATTGTTGTTCTGGTAGGAGCGGCCTGCTGGACCGGGGGTGCCTGCGACAAGGAGGGCGCCTGGGTTACTGGCGCTGATGGGATGACCGGTGGAGGAGGCCCAGATACCACTGGAGCTGCACCCAATACACTCTGCCCTTGAGAAGATGGCGCGGAGGAAGCTTGCTGCCCTTGGGTTCCAACAGGGGTAGGGGTTGAAGGCTGCTGCTGTGGTGGTGGAGGCAATTTCCCTTGAGTAGGGGTTGGGACTCGCGGTGCAGTTGCCGGGACGCTTAAAGATGGCTTCCCTTGTGCTGGATCTGCCGGTGATAGGGGAATCACTGGGGGGGGCGTAGGAGGGAGTTGGGTTGTAGTCGCCGCAGCTGTTTCGGGCAAAGGGGGAGCTTGCATTGGGGAAGCATCTTTAGTAGGAACTACCGGCCGGACTGTTGATGGTACTTGCGATACTGCCGCTGCAGGAGCCAGCTGGGTACCTAGTTTTGTCAACACAGTCCTAAGCTGAGATGGAGCTAGAGAAGGAGATTGATGGGCACCGGTGGTGGTAGTGAAACTAATTGATTGTGAAATATCATTTGATGCTGTTGACGCAGCTGGCACCGAAGGACTAGGTTGGCTGGGCCGAGGCCTAGGGGATCCTGTATTGGAAGGAGGATTTGGGATCGGAGGAGGTGGCCCTGGTGGTAGCGCCGTTGGAGCATTTGCTGGCGATTGAGTAGTTTTCGGGATAGTAGCAGGAGCTGGAGCTGGAGCTGGGCCATGCGGCAATGCTTGAGCGGGCGGAGAAACAGACGATGGAGCTGGAACTCTGGGGGGTTGAACGGGTGGTTTTGCAATCACATTTGCCATGTACGGCGGGACCGGGGGAAGAGGCGGAGAAACAGCTGGGGGTTGGATCATGTTCGGGGAAGGAGCACTGCTCTGGAATTGGGAGGGCTGGCGAGTACCCTGAGCTGGAACCCGTGGAGGTGGTGTAGGCCTGGGTGGCCTGGTATTTTGCAGCGGCAGTGGGGGGGCAAGTGCTGGCGTAGCCTTCTTCTTTGGTTGGTATGGTTGAGGATTGGGTATTGACGGTTGGAACTGCGCAGAAGTGGTCGGTTGAAATTGTGACTGGGTGACGGGCGCTGGCCTAGGCGGCTGGAACTGAGATGCAGATGCTGCTGATGGCTGGGGAGATTGCGCGTTCTTCGGTTGCAATGAGGCTTGGACATGAGGAACCGGTTGGAACCTGGGTTGCGCTTGAGGCGGCACGCTGACCGGCGGGGTTGGGGCGGCAGGCTTGACTTGGAAATGAGGTTGTGTTTGGATAAGAGGTATATTTCCAGGCGAACGAAGCAGTGTTTGGGTCGAAGGAGGTACTGGAGGTGCAAAGACAGCTCCCGTGCTCACAGTCTGAGCTGTGCTAGTTGCAGCATAAGCTGGAGGAACAGGATTTGACGGTGTAGTAGTAGGCTCCGCAGCCGGAGGAGCTGGAGGAGTAGGCGGTTGTGGCAGAGGCTCCTTTGGGTATGTCCGTTCCGCATCCGCGTCGAGGAAACGTGCTGGAACTCCTCTCGCAGCAAACGCTTGGCTCCCAACATAGGCACCGAGGAGGCCGCTGAACTTGTACTGACGGTCATATAGTTTGCGGATCATACGGAAGGCATACGCATTGTAGTAGGGTAGCCCAGTCTTGGGGTCACGGTACTTGGCGGTATGGTTCGTGATCACACACAGAGGTTGATGCGGTGGTTCTATAGCAGTTGTTAGATAAATATTTCACGTTGCTTCCGAAACAGAAACTCGGACTGTAACTTACTTGGAAGCTTCGTCATCTTGTTGTTGAACAGAATTTGCATTTGGACCGTCTTGTCCTTGACGGCAATCTCGTCAAAATTCTGGAGAACAATGAGACGGCGCACCTCTCCACCACCTTTTGATGCCCCCTTTTGTGGCGATTGTGGATTCTCATCCTTCTTGTCATCTTTCGCTTGAGTGGGCTCCTCTGTCTTCTCTGGTCCTTTGCCTTGTTCCTTTTCTGGTGCTTTCTCCGTTATCTTTTCGGGCCCCTTTTCGGGCCCCTTTTCGGGCCCCTTTTCGGGCCCCTTTTCGGGCCCCTTTTCAGGTCCCTGCTCCAATACCTTCTCCGATATCTTTTCTGGAGCTTTCATCGATTCTTTCTCCTGCGCCTCTAGTGGTTCCTTCTCGGCTAAAGCTAACGGAGGAAGCTGGACCGTAGGTTCCTTGGCCAGTGTGCTTGGAACTGGAGCAGCGAGAATAGCCGGAGCAAGTTTAGGCGGTGATGGCGACGGAGCAACTACAAACATGGCAGTTGTGTGGGTGTTGCTGTTAGAAGAGGTAGGAGGTGCTAACGAAGGCCGAGAAGGCTGAGGGGATGCAGGTTTAGCAAGACCTGGGCTTGAAGTCATAGGAGGTAGTGACAACGGGCTGCCCGCGGACCCTTGGTTCGGGAGAGCCAAGCCATGGTATTTAGGAGGCGCAAGAGAAGAGAATGCCGACGAGCTCCCCGGCGTTCCCAAAATTGGAGGAGGTGGTGCCGAACCAGGCATTGCCAGGAAGCTGGAGACTGCCGGCCTCGAGTCCGTTGGGGGAGGCTGCATTGGCGGAGGTGTTAGGCCGGAGGGCTTGGGCAACTGAGGTGGCCGTTCAAGAACTGGAGATGATGTCTCAGTTTCCGGCCCTGGTGTAGAAGTGCCTGAGGGAACAGCCTGGACGGCTGGCGTGTTTACGCCGGTATTCGGCTTGGCAGATGCAAGGCTTGTTGCCTCTGACTGCTGGACTGCTTCATCCGCATTATTGTTGGTAATAGCAGGGGTAGGAGCCTTTGGCGAGGTGTGGGGGGCGTTTGAAGCACCTGTTGCCGTTGAGGCTGATGCCTGTGCTGTTGCAGGTGCTGGCTTTTCCTTCTTCTTCCTAGGCTTCTTCATCTCCATCTCGACGAATGCCTTCGTCTTGCCATCGGCCCACTCCCTGACGCCGCTCCAGAATGTCACAACAGGACCCTCGAGCTTCCGATTCTGCAACGCGGCCAGCTTCTTCTTCCTCTCCTCCTCGCGCTGCCTTTCGGCTTCCTCCCAGCGGTTCAAGCTCTTGGCATTCCGTCGCTCGACAATGGCAGCCTCTCGTAGCCTTTCTTCTTGCGTCATTGGAGGTTTCTTCATTGCTTCCGCCCTTCTAGTTTTTTCTTCCATGATTTTGAGCTGTTTCTTCCTCCTTGCCTCTCGTTCCACCATCTGTATGTGAAGCTGCTCCTTGCTCATCATTGTAGTTTCTCGTCTGGAGGCGCGGGTCGGCATCTCGGCCGGCGATGGTAGCCAGCTTGCCCTTTCCGACTTCTTCTTGGGCCTGGGATTGTGGGGAACGGGAGTCGAAGCTGTAGAAGGGCTTGCAGTGGTAGAAACGGCCCTGGATCCAGCAACCGAAGTCCCTGGTTGCTCTATCCTGACCTTCTTTCGAAACTTGGCCGGGATGTGTTCCAATCCCTTCCGCTTCCGCGAGGCGTGTTTCTTCTTCTCTTTGGCCTGCCGTTCGAGCTCCTTCTCGCCTTCCAGATCGTCACCAGCGTTCTGCTCATCCTCGTCGTCTGACGAAGATTCCATCTGCACGTCAGATGCATTGTCTTCGACCTCCGTGAATCCAGCGTCGTCGTCGTCCTCGGCGAAAAGGAGTTCGAGGTCGTCTTCCGGGTCCTCGTTTGAAATCATGTGCTTCATGCGATTCCCAGCCGTGGCACGCTTCGAGCGGGTGGTTGCCAGCCATTCCACCGGCTTTTCGGACTCTGTGGGAGTGCCTTCATGGTCGCTGTCGCTGGAATCGCTGGAATCGCTGTCGGCTGGGTCGGACGGTGGTGCCTGGGCCACGGGCGCATCCTCCATTCGAATGTCGTCGTCGTCGTCGTCGGCCGCCATGGTTGGGACAGGGGTGCACAGACGGCGACCGCCCTCGTCAGTCTTTGAAGCTCGGGTGTTCTCTTTTGAAAGATGGCTTCATTGATGGTGCTTGGCGGCCTCGTAACGGTTGGTTCTGAGAGGTTGTTTTCTCAGCTGTTTGCAGCAGCTTTTGAGGTCGCGTGGCTTGTGGCGGGACGATGATGACGGGATGGATTTTTTGGGGCGCGTTCGATGCTTGGCAGGCAACTCTTACATAGCAGCCAAGATGCACAGACAGCTCCTCTTGGGCCCTCGCAGCTTGGCAGCAGGTGCACCCATCCTACATAAAATGGCTACAGAATATTTATTCACACGGACTATAGGCTTGAGTGCCGTTGTGGTACGCAAAAGAGTATTATTGTATTTGGTATCTAACGATATTGGAAAGCTTCACTTGCCCCCAACAATTACTAGGAATGTTCCATTTTTCATCTGTCATGGCCAGCACAGTAATTTTGTACCTTGGACAGCCCATGAGGGAGGTGCGGGCTCCAGCCAGCAGCTTCCAGCTTCAACGTCGACCACAGTGAATTTGCCACTGTCATAACACTGTCCCCGCACTCACCTCCAAAATCTCCGAGACTGCCATTTCGGTATTCTTCAGATCAGCCAACCTCAGACAGAGCTTCTCTCCCCTTCCCAACATCTCAGACTTCTCTTACCTCACAAAACAGTCAGCAGGAAATTCCCAAAGCAACTCGGAGCCCACGATCTGGCCTGGACACACACACCCCTGCGATTTTCCGAACTTTGAAACTTTGTACTCTCACACACACCCCATGTGCAAACACATTCTCAACGCCCAAGTGGCCATCAGATCGCCATGTTGTGAGGTTTTTTCTTTCTTACTTTCTTTCTTTCTTTCTTTCTTCATCGCGCACCCAGCCCACTTACCTACAGTGCCTTCCCTTTTATCTCCCTTCACCTGATGTCACATCACCGTGCTTACCACCGACACGCAGGCAAGAAATGGTTCGACTGCGCGTCGTGCCACGCGGAATCGCAGCAGCATGAGCTGCTCAAGACGACAGAGATGGCTTTTGCTTGCAAAAAGTGCAAAAAGTGCTTCCGTAAAAATGCGGATGAGTTCGAGGAGGCAGACGAGTACTGTCCGCACTGCGACAACCACTTTGTCGTAGAAGCCCTGGAGCCGAAGGCAGCCTTGGTTGCGGAAGGGGACGATGTGAGGGTGGATAATAGGATGTTGAAAGGGGGTGACAACAGGACTAAGGAGGGCGGGGAGAAGATGAGGGAGCAAATGGCTGGAGGAAAGGAGATTTGGGATTTGAATGACGAGGTTAGTGATAGGTTGGGTTGATGGCGGGAGGGTGTCAAGGGGACGAGGAAGGAAGGGGTTTGGGCGTTTGGAGACTGGAGAAAGGGGGAGTTTTGAGGGATGCGAGGAGGAGGGGGAAGGGTTATTTGTTGCAGTTCGGGGTCAAGGATTGAGGATTGAGGCTTGAGGCTTAAGGCTTAGGGCCTGAGGGCTGACGGCCGAGGCTTGAGACGAGAAGGTGTCGATGAGCGGGGAAGTAGGGGAGACAGAAACAGCAGATCCTGAACATACAACGACGGCAATTAAATTCATTCATGACTCGTGAGAAGGATTACTGTATAGACGGATAAGAGGAGAAATCGCAGAGCCAAGTCATTTATGGAGAAGTCGAGGGGTTACATCCATGACCTTGAGCTCACTCACTTCATCTGGAGCCTCCCACCGGTCAATTTTACATACCACCAACGTACATATCTTGCGAGCCATCAAAAAGCCCAGCCCGCCAGCGGAGGGTAAGCGATCATGGAAGTCTTGCAAAGTAGCTTTGACCGAGGAAGCCCTATGTATGAAGTTAGTATTTCCGCGACCGGGGCTGGGGGGCTAGGGCTAGGGCAGAGTGAGTGTATACGTAGAAGTAGCAAGGTTCAACCGCATATCAGAAGGGTTTGCTGTGTACGTCTATGGGTGGATGGCAATACAGCATCGATGATTGGATCCATGAAGGGGAACCGGGCAGTTGAATGTTCAGCCTTGATACCAGAACGAGGAGGTGGCTCCACGTTGAGTAGAGATGGCATGGTATTGCATCGGGATACAGGGGTATGGATGTATGGATGGATGGATGGATGGATCTGGTGGTTGACGAATACCGTGGCAAACTGGCAAATGATGCGGTAAGGACCAATTGGGTGTGGGATATTCCAAGGCGGCTGACGAGGCGATGGAGGAGGTAGGGTATTCATCACAGAGAGATAAGGATGGAGCTGTATCAAAATCCGCTGGCTAGATCGATCAATGTTTACATGGCTTAATTGTACAGCAAAACAAGTATCATTTCAGCTCATTGAAGGTCCATCGCAAGGCACAGAACTAGCATTTTTGCTTGTTAATATATATCGTAGGTGGCGTCGGCTTTCCCATGTAGCAACTGCCGACACTTGTGGTGGAAACTGCAGTAAGGTCCGTCTCCATTACTATCACAGGGGCGTTTTTGAGTGGTGGATCGTGCGGAATAGCATCTACGGATAGAGTAGTATAGTGGAACCTGCAGCAGCTAGGGACATCTGTATATATGTCGAGTTAATCGTCGTGGCAGGTAGGATCTAAGCCCCTGCTCTTGGTATGGTTGGATTTAGAAGGAAGGCACCACTAGAGGTGACGGATTTACAGGGCAATAATAGTTTGTATCAGGCCAGTGGTGGGAAGATGGGAGGCGAGGCGCTGGATCGTTCAATCGGAAATTACCCCCAGCATAGAGACTAGAGCGACGTATGGGCGTCCAATTGTGCCCAGTATCTCCACAAATGTCTTCGTACACTAGCCCCCAAAGGAACAACAAGAACATGGATATTAGTGGGATTGAAGTCTTTTTACCACTCAAAAGCTCCGGGTCCTCTACAAGCCGACGGGGCTGAATGGCGATATCTAAGGTGGAATCTCATCGGCGGTAGAGGCTTGGACGTTTGTACTGTACGGTATGCAGAGTAAATTTGAAGACATGTATCTAGCCTGAGAGCTTGGATCTATGGCCCCCCGTTTGCCGTTGGAAAACTTTGCCCACATTCCGGTACATGAACGTGGAGAGCGAAGAGTGGGAATTGAAAATTCAAAGCCGGAAATTGGGAGGACTAAGCGCCAAAGACACTGTCAAGCCAAATCCGCTGCCGCTACTGTATGCCATCCGGAAGCAGGACATGGTTTTATAGATCGACTATGGGTCATGGATGCTGACAGCGATCCTTTACTGTCATACAATGGACAGGGTAGATTGTGGACGTTTCCAGGTTGCGGTCTATCAGACTCATGTGGGCGGTGATCACGTGTTTGATCATTTGGAGTACCATGTGGGCATCCAACACGCCGTCGGGGTGGCGGATCCGAAGTTCAAGTTGTCAAAAGTATCTCCGAAAAGGACGGAATCTCTCCACGGATGTCCCGAGGCGGAATCAGAAAGGTTGGAAAGCAGGATAGTAGAGCCATGTTGCATCCATCCGTGCTCTCCAACCGGGATTACATTTCTGTCAGCAGGGTCTGGAATATCCCAGGTTTGCCGAACTATAGGTGCCAACGTGCGGCGATCATCTAATATTAAACTTTAATAATACGCCCCAATCTTCATAATGCATAATGGCAAGGATGGGTAATCCATGGGCAAGTTGTTATCAAGAATATACAAGAAAACTGGCCATTATTCGGTTCCGGAAGTGGAAAACAGTATATGCACGTTTTTGTGGGGAATTGTACATGGTGATTAGGGAGCCTAGGGGTGGTAGCATTTTGCCCCCCCATGCCGATGAATGACACGTAGGGCTGACTATTATGGGAGCCATACGTGGTCTCAAACCCGTGGTAGGACTAGGGTATCTAGACTATTTCTGCGATGCAAAACTACCATTTGCCAATAGCAACATTATGCGGAAGGGTCAAAGCATTAGACAAACTTGTGCCTCGGCTACGTTGAGAGATACGGCCCCTATATTACCTACTAATAAATGCTTCACCAAGAGCGCTTATAAATGGGTGGCGACTTGTTAGTGAGCGATCACGTATCATGTCCAAAAGACCGAAATGTGTCTCGCTTTATTAGTCTACTGCTTGGGGGTGTCATCAACTAGCATGTAAATTCTATGTAGTGTAGAACAGCCTTTTGGCTAGCTTGCTGATGACTCGTGTTACCCCGTTCATGCCCTCCATATGCCGTATTCCTCCGGGGCACCACCCCCAACACCACCATTCTTTTGCCACTCCCAATCTCCAGCCATTTCCCTCGACCCTGGGGTTGACAATAGGGCATGCATCAGAGCACCGTTTGACTACTCCACATAGAGAGACTTCTATCATTCCCCACTTCCCTCACCACTTCCCCCAGGACGGGTTAGGATGGCCGCGCTACCCGTGCCTGGCGTGCGACCAGTCTTCTTTTTTGCCGCTTCCTCCTTCTTCTCTTGCTCGATGGCCTTAACGTACGTCTCAATGTCCTCCATGGGCAGCATCTCGACCGTCTTTCCTGGCGCCATGATGGCAATTTCAATATTCTTGGCACCCGTCTGGACCACCTCGAGCAAGGACTTTATGGATAGCCTGATGGTATCTTCCCTGTCCATGTCCTCCTTGTAGTTTCGTTCGAGGAATTCGCGTACTGTCTTGGCGGCTCTGCCAATGGCGTTTGCTTTCCTGTTCATCCGAGAAGGTTGAAGAAAATGGTTAGCGGTTATGTGACACGTGCGAAAAGAGTGAGTGTTGACGGAGGCCAGAGCCGCTGGGGTAGTGGCTCCACCTCGCCCATAGCCAAGAGGATATCTTCCATCTAGGCGGGGACGTATGTGGGAATCGATTATTTGGAATACACGAATAAAACAAGCACGTACCACGCGGAAAAGATGCCACTGGGCTCGGTCTGATAGAGCTTTGGCACATCGCTACCCTTGTCGAAGCCCACAATCAAGGAGCTGATGCCAAACGGCCTGACTCCACCACTCTGGGTATATCGCTGTTGGACGCCGGCAACGTATTTTGTAATGTATTCGATGGTGACGGGGTCTTCGACGGTAAGGCGATGGCTCTGGGCCTCAAGGCGGGCCTTGTCGACGAGGATTCGGGCATCGGCGTGGAGACCTGCGAAGGCAAGGCACACGTGGGTGTCGATGAGGCCAATCTTTGACGGTGTGATGCGTGTGTCCTGCAGTTTCATCGTTGACTTCTTCTCACAGCCCAGCACCACTAGTTCCTTGCCCTTTACTCCCACGGCGCATGTACCTTTTGTGGGTTTCAACCCGTTAGCATAGCACTAGAAGCGATATTGGTCGCGGGTTGTGCGGGTGGAAGAGAAACGAAACAAGCCCCTCTAAGTAAGAGTTCCTAACTAGGCCGGTCGGTGAGTCTTCGACGGAGGAAATTGGAGTGGTACCTCTCTTCACAGCCTCTCCGGCATATTCAACTTGGAAGACGTGCCCATCGGGACTAATTTCAACGTTAGAATGACGGGTGGGGAGGCACCGGAAGAAGAGCAGTGTTCACGAACCTGAAAACTGGACAACGACGTGAGGCGTCTGTTAGCTAATGGCGGGGAAATGAAATCCTTTGGAGAGGCGGGAATCCTTACCAGAAAGAGCTCTGTCGTACGACATGGTTGTAGAGTAGTGCTGGGGTCTCTATCGCCTGTTCGAGGTCAAGGTAATTGGGTTGAAGGGAGGAATTTGGTGGTTGGTGGCGAGTTTTGCGGTCTTGTTCCAAGGCAGTTTGTGGTTGACGACGCTGGTGGTCGCCTTGCAGCTCCAACCCATCTCCCCGCTGTGTCACCTACGCCTCTCAGCCTGGGCCAGCGCCAAACAGCTACCACCCGGGGGGGGGGGGCTGTAAGCTTTGACCAGCCGCTGGATCTTGGCATTATCACGTGGAAGTTCACTGTATTCATATGCTAGGAGCCTGTGTAAAGATACCTCCAATACATCCATATATGTGGATACTCTATATTGCAAGCATACGCGAATCAGGATTGTGTCCTATGGACTGCCGGAATAATTTACATTTCGTTTTACCTTTCAGCTAGAACGAAGGCAGGTAGGTGCTACTACTCCGGGGATTTTAGACACGACGCCCACACAATTTCGCCAAGGCTTTCAGATGCATAAAATACTTTGTAGTAATCAATTAGTTAGTTACATGTGGAAGACAACTGCTAGCTGGTACATTGTATATAATAGCGCGGAAAACTTATGTACCATGAAAGGAAAACAATCGTCCAGAAGACCCTCTTCCTCCAGCTAGACGTGCTGCTACTGCTCGAAAATGCATTGTATCTTTTACATAGCCTCCCAATGTCATGATTTCTTCGTTGCGTTTTCGCTCCCTGTATAGAATGCGACTACAGACTCACCGCCCGTGCCTCTACTTCTCTTGCCTGTACATGAAACAAACCCCCTTCTATAAACCTACTAGACAATATAGGCTCCCTGGAGTGCTTTCAAGACAATTTGCTACCAAGACCCTTCATCGGTCCACTGCCTACCGCTCAGGATGCCTTCTTCGATCTCGGTCTTCCTCCGGATGATCTCGCTCTTAAACCAACCACACCAGAGAAGCTCGGCCTCGACCGAGTACTGTCCACTGGCGGCGAGGTCGTTGTAAATGCTTTCAACCACGGCTAGAGGGGATGCGAGGGTGTCTGGATGCAAGTTGGCTGTGCTGGCAACAAGTGCAAAGCACAGACCGCGACACACCTGGTCGGTGAGTTCTTTCACAGCGGCGTCGGAATATCGGTTTGGATCAGGTACTCCGGCGTGCGAGTGGTCGTGGCTGGGATCGGGGGTGCTGCTGCCGCCACCACCGCTGAGATGGGGCGTGCCAGTGGCGGCGGTTGGCGGAAGTGGAGGCGTCGTGGGAAACTGAGGGGGGCTCATCGGAGCATGGGCCATGATGCCAGGTTGATGCATGCCTGTGCAACTTCCCATAACCCCTGCCATTGACTGATGCCGCATCCCGGCCACACTAGCTTCAGGACCGAAATCATAGAAGCTAGGTGGTTGTAGCTGCGGCATCTGTGGCATAGGTGAAGATTCGGGAGCGGTTTCCATGTGGTGATGCTGCATCCCCATCAGTTCTGCCATGGCAGGGATGCCCATCATCGAAGTCTGACTTGAGTATTGAGCAGCTGACGTTGCGGAGATTCCGTACCCTGCTAGTATTGCTGTGTTGAAGCCGTAGTGCTGCATGTCCATCTGACCCCCGTGATGCATGTGATGCATCGCTGGGGCTTGTGTCATGATCGGCTGGACGATGGCGGAATGAAGCTGCGCAATGCAGCGGAACAACAGAGCTTGTGAGGCCCAGTAGTGGATGAAAGCGAGTGCAGTGTGGCCATCCTTGAAAGAGTACTGGTCCTTGAACGGATACTGGGCCTCGACTCCGATGTCTTGACTTTCCGCCCAGTAAGGAGTCGTCGGGGCAAGTATCAACTGCGAAGGCTCGGCTACGTAGCTGTCGAGATCGGCGTGGCTCGGTGTTGGAGAGGTCGATGGTCCCGCAGCGGGAGTTGGTGATCGTGACCCTTGTGGTCGAGGAGATGATTGTACGGACGACGGAGTCGACGACATTTGAGAGATGGTTAGGACAACCATGTCGTGCCATTCTTTCAGGGTGCGCTCAATGCTTTGGCAGTTGGCAAGTAAGTCTTGGGCTTCGAGGTGACGCTTGTATGTCGGCTGCTGGACGAAAATCTGGTCGGTTTGATAGAATATCTCGGGAAGCGAGACAATGAAATCGAAAAGAGTATCAAGGTGTGTTTTCTGGTGGATCTCCCATGGTGTTGTCATCCACTCGTACGCAGACAAAAAGACGGGTTTTTTGTTCAACAATGCGGTATAGATCTAGAGGGAGGAGAGGATGAGCGTGAGGGTTACGCCTTGAAAGCCAAGAATCCAACCGGTATCGAGACCACAATTCAACTTACTGTGCTGGGTCGATAGATGCGGGCGAAAAACTGATGGGCGGGAAAGGTTCGGAAGCGGCTTGGACCTTGAGCCCGGATAGAATTTGGGTCGTTCGCCTCGTGTTTCCACGGCGCATCGTATTTGTTGATAGACATGGAAGAGTTTTGCTTTGGTTTATTTTGTGTTAGCTACTGGAGGGGTAGCACCCAGCCTCGCCCACCACACGGGAGAGAACCATACTTCGTAAAGAAAGAGACAGTAACTATTCGCCTGAACTCCAAGGAAATCACCAAGGGTGTCATTCGGTGATAGATGAAGAAGGCATTGGCCCCTCACCTCAAATTCGTCGTCGCTCGATGAGTGATGAATGTCTGGGACCGAAAGATTCGGAACTCTGATGTTGTAGTTCTGCTTCTGTTCGCCAACACTTGACGATTGCCGATGAAGCTGGTCGAGGTGCGTGTACATAGCTACAACTCGAGGAAAGTATCGAGTTCCGCTTTTGGATACGGTCGTGTAAACGTCCCAGGCCGACTGGTTGGGCTCAGCCACTATCGCATTTGGGTCTGGAGGGTTGTCTTTGGCTTTGCTCCCCCAAGGCTCCATTATGAAACCAGCAGAGCTCGATGATGCAGTCTCTGATGGAGCAGACGAGCCAACGCTCATAATATCCGTGGGCTTCGATTTGCTTCCCGCTCTCCCTCTACCGCCCGAGTTGATTCGTCGACGGGGCTGGAGGGAGCACCGACCGCCATCCCCAAGGCCCGAGAGAACAAACCGGGTTGTTTTCTCGTACCCTTTGCATACCCGGTTTGCCTTCTTGCATCGTAGACATTCTGGTCTGACATTATCGCACTGAGGTAAGGCCCAGGCCTGTTAGCTTTCCCCAAATGGCAGCCCGCTTCCTCGAACTCGACGTCAGTTTGAACTGGGAGCCCAGAATATTCTTACCGGTACCCTTCTCTCTCTGCAAGTGTGGCAGCCCTTATATTTCCCTGGAACGCCAACCATGATGAAGTGATTTGGGTGATGGTATCAAGTCGTTTCGAGTAGAAAGATGTGGTGTCTATCACATGTTCGGATGGCAGAATACAACCGGCGTTATTTCTTAGTCCCAGCCAAGATGGAATCGATAGGGAATGGAGATGGAGATGTTAAAGTAGTTGGATTGAGCGAAGACTAAGCACCCTAGAGGTTTAAGGGGTTTGTATAAAAGATCAAGATTCCAGAAATATTCCGATCCGGTAATGGGTGGCTGATATAGACCCGAAACTGGAAATGGAGGTCTCCAATATGCTGGAAGGAGCGAGGAAGCGTGGCTAAGGTTGAAATACCATGTCACGACAAAACCAGCGAAAGCAGCAACGCACAGCAAATGGAGGGTTATTATTAAAAAGTTTGCATGCAGGGTATATGCCCTAGGCGGGATACAGTACTACATAGGTAGGTTGGGTGTAACTCGAGTGCTGTGCTCTGGCCACACCCTCAGCCCCAGGTCTGTTCGGACAGGATTGGGTGGCCCGGTCGAGTGGTATCTACTAGGGCCATGGCGGCGAAAACAAGGTACGGCAAGAGGGGGCTCTCCCGGCATGGGTGACGGTCCAGTAATGGGGAAATGGTGGGGGTGGGAGAAGGATGGGGAGCGAATGGAATCAACCCGCCGGGTGAGACAACTCGGTCATTGTATGCACGATAGAAGGGAGAAACATGGACAGAAGCTTCTCTTCGTGAGGAAGGGTCCGCATGGTGCAGTATGGTGCAGTATGGTGCCGCATAGTGGGTGCTGGGGGTGTGCCTAGTGATGACTGGAGGTGGCGAGCGTTCTGGAGGTAGTGTGTGGAGGGGAGTACGGTTGTATTCGGTAAGGGGTCATGACTGATGCCACTTCGTTTTTCCCTGCAACATGGTATCGTAGATGCCTACCGTGTCTCGGACTTGTGTGTGTGGGCGTGAGCGTGAGCGTGAGTGCAAGTCTCTAGCTCCTCCTCGTCCTTGCCCTAGGAACAGCTACCTACTGTAGGCATATACTGAGGGCTGCAGTAGTAGGCTCCATGGCGGAATCCTCGGTACCCAAGGAGACGTCCGAATCGGTGTGTCTGCAGGCAATGTGAGACGGCAACAATGTAGGTACCGAGTTGTGGGAGCGTGTCTCCAACAGCGCCACAACCTCCATTGACAGGAGATAAACCAAGGAAGACTCGCATATGAAGGGAGGGCTAATGGGGTGGTTTCTCCATCACGACGTGCATTCTCGTGTAGTTAGTCTGGGGTCGGACAAGGTTGTGTGTTGAACGAGTGGCTTGCTCACTCGAGGAAGCAAATTAGTATTCGCCATCACCGCTGGGTTGGAAATAGCATCAAGTCCAGGGCCGCAATAGGTTGTATTCAAAATTCAGGCCCTTGAGCGGAGATAAGCATGGGTTTACTCTCTAGCCCCTAGATGGATATTAAGCGGACTCCAAGCCCTAAATCAAGAACAAGAACCCAGCAAGTGTAGCCACACTAGTTGCCCGTTGTCAACGGGAGAGGGGAGCCTGTGGAGTTGGCGGACTGGTCTGGAGGGGGACAAAGGAATGACAGGGAAGTCTCGTCGTGTCTAGTGGATTTTCGGCTTTTCTGTGGGAGAATGGATGTAGGTGTGATGTAGGAGTAACCATCTCGGACACCGCATGGCAAAGTACCCTTTGCTCACTGGAGTTCTCTAAGGCAGCAAGTGGGTATCACGAAAGGTGTGGGCGTTTAGGATGGTCAAGGGCTGCATGAAATGCGTGCGATATGCGATTGTGGATGACCAACGAGGAGAAAATTGGAGGCAAAGAAGAAGGCATAAGAGCAGGCAGAGAGTAAAAGATTCCGACGCAGCATGATGATGACCGATGATGATAGCCGGACGATGCAAAGCTTCAATAAAGTGACGCGGAACAAGGATGACCATATTGGATTTCGTGCCTGTCTTGGAGACCGAAGGTACATAGAGCATTGGCCCCCAAACCCCAACGGACGGAAAGGCGGAAAGGGAGGGAGGCGAGACGGTGGGAGGATCTTGCCAAGAAGGCCCGGACAGCGTCCTTCATGTCCTCGTAGGGCGGGCGACTCATAGGGCTGCAGGGATGTCAGTGCCACAGTTGATCATCAAAACGGGCGACCCGTAGTGACTGCGGCGGGTTAGTGCTATCCGCCGTGCATAGAGACTCGTACAGAGCACAGTGCAGAGTACATACAGACCACGCCAAGTCGGGCGGTGAAGGGCCCCCCCCCGCTGCTACTGTTCTCCGCTCTACTGCCAACCGGATGGATGATTTCCCATCTGCCGGGCTTGCTTGAGGCAGCTGCTGGTGTGTCGTCGCTCGTGAGTCGCCACGATGCGGTGAGGAGAAACTGGGAGGGGACTTCGCCGATGCCTGGTACATCAGCCCCGTCGTAGACCAGCCAATGACAATGCATGCCCTTTCCCACCCGGTACTTTTCTATTACCATAGTAGATTGAAGGAAAAAGAGAATGAAAAAAAAAACACTCAAAAAGTCCCACCTTCAATTCTTGATCGACCCATCGGACTTGATCTACTAGCCTCTGCCACATTCTTTGGCTCCAGAGACTCAAGATACGGGATTGGTCGCTGATTTTGCCGGGAACACGGGAAAATATGTCCAAGTATGGCACTGTCCTCCGATCTATCAGTCCGAGCTGCGAGCAGGCTGGTCACCACTCACCCTCGCGGGCCACTCAGAAGCCCGGGAGTGACAAACTGTGTAATTGACAAATTTATCTCTGTAAATCAAGACATCAAAGCGGGTAAATTTGGATATTCTGCGTGCATCATTGGATTCATGGGAAACCTCCTCTGCTCTTTTTATTTATTTTTATCACCACCACCCTGTCCACTCTACACCACCGTTTCTTGTTAATCCGAAGGAATCTCGTCTCTGCTACGAGGAAGGCCCGGGCAAGGGCTGGTCCCCCCCAGGTTGGCCATTATTTCGGTTAGGTGTATCGCTGGGAGCATTGCGATGGTTGGTGGTGTGCATTGACCGCGGATTTAGGTAGAGCATCACAACAAAGACGGAAACCCAACCCTAATTGCCCCATGCGAGCGGCCGTCGGCATCATCAAAAGAATACCAGACGTCTGGGGGGTGGAGTGCCTCGAGACTGTTGAAGGTTGAAGCGGGCCAGACGGGGAACTCTTGGTCGAATTTTCAAGATTTGGATGACAAATGGTCGATGGTGGTCTCCCATTTGCATGGCTTCTCCACCAGATTCCACCCGTAAGTAAGCAGTCACCTAACTATCAAGAGTTTGACGCAAGGTTTCCCGTCCGGCTTGATACCCGGCGCCCTCAATCTCAGATGTACTTGTACGGATTCATGATGCCATTCTACCCTCCATGTCAGCCGCAAGGCACACACAAGCGCATACGCACACTGCAATTGTTTGCACGCCAGAGGGAGCCTACTTACCGGATCGTAGTGGTCTTTGATATGTTTCATAAGTCCTACCATCGTCGGGCTTCGGCTGTAGCCAATGTACTTCTTCTTTGCCAGCCCCAAGCCGTGTTCGGCACTTATGCTACCTTCTCGCTTCTCAATCCATTCATAGACCCACGGCTCTAGCACCTCCTCGACCCTCTTGTCATATCTCCGCACCGCCACATTGAGGTGGACGTTGGCATCCCCCATATGGCCGTAGCCTATAACGTCGACGACAGGGTATTCGTCCGTGTCGCCCATCAGGCCGGCTTCCTGAACCTTGGCCTTGGTATCCTCCACGATCGTGTACAGATCGGCTAGGGGTATGGACACATCGTACTTGTAGACTCCGCCCCAGTGACCAACCACCTCGGGCACACCTTCCCTCCACTTCCAGAGGGTCTGGATTTGAGTATCGTCCTGGGCAACAACCCCGTCCGAGACGATTTCCTGGCCCATGACATCCTCGAGGAATGCTTCGAGCTTCTCCCCGTCGTGGTCGGCATTTGAACCGCTCGTCTCAACGAGACAGTAGAACGGATGGTCAGCTTCCAAAGGCTTTCTGTTTCCAGTGACCTTGTGGACAAAGTCAATGCTGATGCCGTCCATCATTTCGAAAGCCGACAGGATTTCACCGAGACGGCCCTTTGCCTCTTTGAATGCAAGCTGGGCTTTCTCGTACGAGTCGAGACCAAAGAAGGCCACATTGACAGCGGGAGACCTCTGGGGGCAGATAATGGAGACGCCGGTCACCACCCCGATGGTTCCCTCGGCGCCAATGAAAAGTTGCTTGAGGTCATATCCAGTATTGTTCTTGCGCAGCTTTGAGAGGTCGTCGACGATTGTACCGTCGGGCAGGACGGCCTCCAGACCGAGAACGCTCCCGTGCAAGCTTCCGTAGCGGAGAAGCCTCAAGCCTCCTGCATTGGTGGAGACGTTACCACCAATCTGGCAGGTACCTTTCGCGCCGAGGTCGAGGGGAAAGATGTACCCCTTCTCGGCGAGCCAGTTGTCGACGACTTCGAGAATAGCACCGGAATCAGCAACCAGAATGCCGCTCACATCGTCGAAAGAGCGGATCTGGTTCATGCGGGCCATGTTCATGACGATTTCGTCAAAGACGGGGACGGAGCCACCAACAAGGCCTGTATTCCCGCCCTGGGGGACAACAGCGAGGTGGTTGTCGTTGCAGTACTTGAGGATCTGGCTGACCTCGAGGGTGGTGCCTGGCTTGAGCACCAGCTTGCAGTGGCCGCGATACTTGCGGGTCCAATCAGCATTGAAAGCCTCGAGGTCGTCTTCTACAGCATTGCTCGTAACGCCGTCAATAAGGGCGTGGTCTTTCCCGAGCACGTCGCGGAAGTAAGCGACGTGCTCCTCGGTTAACTGGGCAAAGCGATCGTCGCGTTTGATGTCCGGATAAGCATCCGAAGTAAATCTGGAGGCTGTACGACTCGCCGACACCGAAAAGGGTCTGACAGCAGATACGGACCGAAGGCTGTAAGATCTAGGCCAAGATAGAAGCACCGGTGCGGGGGAACATGATCCGACAAGTGCAGTCCGCTGCGCCGCCTTTGTCGACGTTCTGATCCCGGAGACTCGCCCTGCGGAACGGGCGGTCTTGAGGACTGGAGAAGCAAAGCGAGACCTAGACGCCATCATCAGGAGTAAAATTGAATATATGTATATGAAGTGTCCAATTAACGTGTTCCCGAGATGGTGTCTCGATCGAAGACTGCGTGAAGAACAGAAGACAGGCAATGTCACGTCATTTTTGAAGTTGAATAATTCACATTCAATATGGTTTATAAAGTATGGAGAAGAAAGTTGTGTGGCATCGCCGCAACGGCGCTAGTGCTTGCCTAATCCGAAACCTTCGTCCCTTCCTTTTATGTAGGTTGTTGCCGACGGTGGGCATGCTCCACCGCTTACAGTGGTATTTACTACCGTGTACTGTGAAGAAGAGCAAGGGCAACTCCAGACTGCTATATCACTACGAGGGACGCTGGTTTTCTCTTTTTCCTTCCGATCAGATATTATTAAAGTATATATTCTTGTAGCCTTTTCATTTCAATTGGCGGGCTTCCTCGACTGTTTTTTTGTTCTCCAAATACCGGATATAAAAACCCCGCCCCCGGATTTATCACGGCTTTATACAGTTGCCCATGCGGCAGAAACCCCCACTCGCCCCCGACATAATATGATAGATAGGACATTGCTTTTGGGTGTTGCTCGTTAACAAGTGATTCCAGGAATGTATTTCCTTTGGCAACAAGAGGGTGTGTTCTGAATTACAATATTGAACAAATCCAATGGCATTTGCGTTTTCGCCATTTGCTTCTTATTCATCGCTCAATCTTACTGGAGGACACCACCATGCTATCGTTTAAGAGTCCCAGGCAGTTGATAATACACCATCCCTCCTCTCATGGTGAATAAGGCAACTATATGCTTACTTATGCGGTTCGTTGTCAGAACCGAAAACAAAAGGCTTTTGGAACCTGTTCATGTAAAAGTGAGAGAGCTTCCAGACTAGGACCTGCAAGCTGTCGACACGGCGGTAAGCTGCCGTTTCCTGGGGGCTTACTGTGGTGTTGTGATGAATTCGTCCCATTCATAGTTGTGTATAGAGTGGACAATATGGACATTACTCCTAATCAACTATGCACCGCGGCCGCTAGTTGCTCTCGTGTTGGATGCCGAGGAAAGATGAAGGGCTGGGCTGCGTATGTCTGGTATCGCCTGTCTTCACTAGGGCTACGCACCGTGGAACCTCCTAGCGGATGCTGGCTAGCGCGCCATTGTTAGTTGAAGTTGAAGTCCATAGCTTGTATCCCATTTCCCCCCTTAACACAAGATCCCCCGCCCCAAAGAAGGCGGCGCGGAGAATTATTTGAGAGAACTACCGGATCTTGTAAACGAGCCTCCGCTAGGCTTAAGGTGTCACTGGTCTGTCTCAGCTGTCTCATCACCTGAATGCGAGCTTAAATCAGCCACCTGTGATGCCACAGTACAAGCTTGGGTATATAACGGAGCTTATGTGCTGCCAATCGTCTTTGTATTCCCGATCGAGAATTTCTGTCTGTGTGGCTCAGCCAGTGTTTTACAAGCCGAGTCTTCTTTATAGACAAACAATGAGGTTTGAGAGGAATAGTCGCACCGCTGAACGACCAGAGGCAGGCGAGGACTGTTACTTGCTAACCGACTTGCGAGTAAGCTACTATACCGTTGACATAAATCCGCGTGCACATGATCAATCATTCCTGTGGTTGGTCGCCAGACTTTATACTATTGTCCCAGAAGACCACGCCTCCCAACATGTTTTCAAGCATGCTTCATCTCTTCTTTGACTGTCCGGGCCCGGTTCTCGAGAAAGTTGCGGATTTCGATAGACTGAACTGATTCCATCCTAATTCTGGCATACATCAGGTCATCCTGGGGGTGACAGAGTTGAAACGGCAAGCGTGTGCTGAAAGAACGCTAAATCCGGCCGACCTGTTTATGCGCCCTTGTCAAGGTGCTTGCTTTCCCACCCGCTGCCGAGTTAATGCGGGCACAACCCTGGAAAGGCCCAGTCTGTCGTTGAAGAGTGGGCAGCTGACGAGGGCACCGTCGTAGCCAGAGGCTTAGACTGGCAGGGTAGTGTTTGTGGGGAGGGAGGTAAACGACAGGCAGAGAGAGAGAAAGGGCGTTTAATATTTGTATGGGTCTAGATAAACTGGCCGAGTTGAATTCATCGCAGACGTTTCCCCTCGAAAGGTGGGATCAACTAATGTTGTGGAGGGCAGGGTGATGGTTCGGTCCATTGACAGAAGTTCGGAATATCTGCATATCGGGCTGGTCCTGAGGGTCGAAATCAAAGAAGTTGCAGGGTGTAGAATGAGGCAGAGAGGCGGAAGTGGGTGTGGTGCCGCGCAAGGGGGAGGAAAGCCCCATGGTCCCCCAATGATCGTCTTGGAAGGGTCGACTAACCTTCAAGCCCCAGAGAAACCCCGGCATGATCACCGGCAGGCCGCAGGGTTGTTGGTTGCGTACATGGTGGTGAATCTGAGTTGGTACGGCGTATGCGTGCTTGGTATCGCTCGAGGCGCATGGGGAATGGATGTCTCGCATGAAGAGCAGTTGTGGCTAAGTCGGTGTGGTAACAGGATGGACCCCTGGATCGGAGGGGTAAAGTGATGGTGAGGCATGTAAGAGGCCAGAGGTGGTCGTAGGAGGACCCGTTTCAGATGCTTCAAGTTAACAGCCGCCGAATATATCCCAGAATGCTAGATTCGTCGCTAGCTAAAAAGGGGATCTGTTCCGACAAAGACAAGACGGCTGTGAACAGGCCATTGGGGAAGAGCCAAAAAAGAACAGACACTATGGTTCTGTGTTGGTTATAAGCTCGATGCCATCCTCCGACATGTATCGAGAAGAGAGTCAATATTTTCCCATCTTTTCGTCTCCGCTTGCCAATTCTTTTAGGCGTCTGTCTACCCTCCGAGACTTGAAACTACCTTTTGTCGTAGAGGAAAAAGTCGAGAACAGAAAGCGAGTGTGTGTGTCATTCGTCCCTTCTGCCCATTCATTCATCTTTGATTCCCAAACTGCGAAATAGCAAGTGTCTTTCTTCGTCGGTGGTAGGACGATTCGAATCCCTGGTTGGATATTTTGGTTTATTATACCTGTAGTACTCTTTTCGATATCCACAGCGCATTTTTCTGGCGAGAAAGCTTGAAGCCCTCGGAAGATTCCTGCCAACCCCGCAACAGGCAGGTACAAAGACAAGATAACTAGCTGCAACCGCTAGGATTAGGGGAGGAAGGTGCATACAGACAGTGGCAGTTCCCTATCGATTGATTGTATACGCCGGCGCGGGAAAGAGGGGTATCCTCGTAGTTGCAGCAGCATGGAGCACCAAAACGAACTATTAGTGGGAGAGAAAGAGGTACAAGGCCTGTCGCCGAGCAACAGCGGCATCAACACTGCGAGCACCACTGCCAGCATCTGCACACCTACACACCACTACAACTCCCAGAGCTACGGTGAAGCCTTTCCCGAATATCAACACGATAGATCCCCGTCCTCCGCATCAACATACTCGGACCGCAATTCCTTCATCTCAATCGCATCTCAATCCACCACACCCACAACAAGGGACTCTTCACCATCCCCACAACGAACAAGACAAGACAAGCAGCAGCGTCACCAGGCCAGGCTCCAGCGGTCTGCCACAACAAACTCGGTCGTCGCCTCCAAGAGAGAAACGTCCAATACAAGTAGATTCCACAGGGCCACGGTTGGATCTCCAGCTGATGCCCTAGCCGCCGTTGAACCCCCGCATGACCAAGGCCTGAACAAGATGGCATTTGCAGAGCAGCAACGGTGGATCACCGTTCAGCAAAAGACATTTACAAAATGGTGAGCAATTACCCCCACCCCTATTATCTCTGCCTCAAAGTGATATCACTCGGAGTGGCCGCGTGTTTTCCGACCACAAGGCTAACTTTATATCCCTACGACAAGGCTCAACACAAAACTAGAAGCCCGGGAGCTGGAAGTGAATGATCTCGTCACCGGCCTCAGCGATGGTGTGAGTAACTGATGCCTAAATGCCCCCCGTAGCGACTCACAACAACTGCCCTCACGATGAGTGGTGATGCCTCGCACGCATTGACATGTCAACACCATGGCCCTTGCTCCTTCTCCCCTGACCCTGCCCTGACCTACCCCTTGTGCACCGGCGCCGGAAGAAGCCTCGAGTACCATCTCACTAACCTAGAGGCATCTTATAGGTCATTCTAATTCATCTATTGGAAATCCTCTCGAGCGAGTCCCTGGGCCGATATGCAGCAAAACCCAAGTTGCGGGTACAGCGGTTTGAGAATGCGAACACAGCTCTCAATTTCGTCAAGTCCCGGGGTATTCAGATGACAAACATTGGAGCGGAAGATGTCGTGGATGGCAATCGCAAGATCATCCTAGGGCTCATCTGGACCCTTATTCTCCGCTTTACCATTAACGACATCAACGAGGAGGGCATGACTGCCAAGGAAGGCCTCCTCCTGTGGTGCCAACGCAAGACAGCATGCTACGATGAGGTGGACGTCCGCGACTTTAGTGGTAGCTGGAACAACGGTCTTGCATTCTGTGCCCTTCTGGATATCCATAGGCCGGATCTGATTGACTACGATGCCCTCGACAAGTCGGATCATCGCGGCAACATGCAGCTGGCTTTCGACATTGCCCATAAGGAGATCGGCATCCCTTCTCTTCTCGACGTGGAGGATGTCTGCGACGTCGCAAAGCCCGATGAGAGGTCGCTGATGACTTACATTGCCTATTGGTTCCACGCATTCTCTCAGATGGAGAAGGTCGAAAATGCCGGCCGACGTGTCGAGAAGTTCGTGACAAACATGCAGGGGGCATGGGAGATGCAGAGTGCTTACGAGAGGCGCATGGCTGCTCTTCTCAAGGCTATGCGTGAGCAGATTGAGTTCTGGCAGGAGGCCAAATTCGAGGGAACTTACACTGATGCCAAGGCCCAAGCAACCCAATTCGCTTCGTACAAGAGGGGAAAGAAGCGTGACTGGGTTGCCGAAAAGAGCGATCTTGCTACCTTGTTGGGAAATATCAAGACAAAGCTCGGAACATATAGGCTTCGGCCGTACGAACCGCCCAAGGAATTGTGCCTTGAAGTCCTCGACCAAGATTGGGCAAGTCTCACTGGGGCCGAGATGAGTCGTGGTCAACTCATTAACGAGACTATCAGAGATATCAAGAATGACCTCCGCAAGTCCTTCGCCGACAAGGCAAATGACTTTGCCATGGCTCTCAATGCCATGCAACTGGCAATATCGGGCCTCGAAGGCGATGTTGAGGATCAACTCATGCATGTTCAGCGACTTCACGAGAAGCTACCACCCCTGGATGCATACCTCACAATGATTGAGGCCGTTGATCAGAAATGCCAGGAAGCCAATATCGAAGAAAACGACTTCACTACTTACACATACGACGAGCTTTGTTACGAGCTGGGGCTGGTTAAGACCTCTGTGTCCAAGAAGCTCGCATTCCTGGAGAACCAGATGGTTGTTCGCGACATGACCAACCTGACCCCAATTCAACTAGAAGAATTCGAGTCAGTTTTCCGTCACTTTGACCGCGACGACACAAATTGCTTGACAGAGCTCGAATTCAGTGCAGCGTTGGCGTCTCTTGGTCTGGTGTTTTCTGAAGATGAGATGCACGATTACTTCCTCGACACAAGCAACGGGCGCGACAGGGTTACATTTGAACAGTTCATCCGGTTTATGGTTGATGTTACCGAGGACCAGAACACGGCCGAGCAGGTCTTCCAGAGTTTCCGGGAAGTTGCTGACGGCAAACCCTACGTCACCGAGATGGACCTGAGGCATTCTCTGGTGCCTGACGAGGTCATCGACAAACTTACCGATATTATTCCCCTCCACCAAGGCCCCGACACGCAAGAAGACCGAGGAAAGCCGCAATATGACTACATCAAGTTCATGGATAAACTCATCAGCGACAATCCTAATGACTCTAGTGCCGGTGGCCGGCAGAGCCCCGTCAAGCGCTCCTTACCTATGGGGTCGAACGGGATGCACTAGAGCTTAGCCTCCCAGACTCCCATAAAGTGCTTGGATGGTGGTGGCGACCGCTTCTTGCTTTCTTCGACGACAAATTCTCCTTCGAACCACTCGCTTCCTCCCCGGAACAACAAATCCGTACATACCCCGTATATGATTTTGTAGTAGATCAGACATGAAAGACCCACACATGAAGCCTATACTAATCCGAGCCTGCTCTCCCGTTTTTATATTCATTTTGATATCCCCTTTCTCATATTTTTCATCAGCATTTGTAGGTGTTCTGGGCTCGGCTTAATGGCGCTCTTGAGGCCGCTTGGTTTCGTCTCTTTTTTCCCTGTTATTGAGCCAGGGGTCTCAGTGTTGGTATGGGCGGGTGGGTTGTTCCTCGGTTCTTCTTTCTCTTTACGTAGCTGGACTCGACTGGAGACAACGCACAAGAAACTTGCTCGCTCAGGCATTTCAATGATACTTTGGACCTTGATATATACGATTTTGTCTTTCTGACTTGAATTCTTCTGACATTGCCACCCAGGAGAAACGATTCAAATGCTGCCACTACCATGATGCGCCGTGTGCATGAAAACATGTGATTCCCAATGTATGTAGTATTTACTTTTAACCTCCACGTGCCCTCTTCTCACCATGCCTTGGCCTCCTCTCGCCAAGACTCGCTCCGAACTGCAATCTCTTCCTTACTCACGGAAGCACAATGTACTTCTCCAAGTGTTTGGGTACGGCGCCAATCAGCTTCTTCTCCTCGAGCCACTTCCTACTGAAGAGCCTGTCGGCGTACCTGTAGGCACCGTCACAGAGCATGGTGACGACGGTGTGGCCCTTGCCGAGCTTCTCCGCGACCTCCTTAGCGGCGGCGACATTGAGGGCGGACGAGGCGCCGAGGTACAGCCCTTCCTCGTCCAGGCAGCGGTAGACCATCTCTATCGACTTTTCGTCTGCGATGTGGAGGGCGCCGTCGATGAGACCAAGGTCCGGGGCGAGGTTGTCGGTCACGCGGCCCTGGCCAATCCCTTCCGTTATGCTGCTGCCGGAGCGCTCGACGAGCTTGCCGCCAGAGGAGATGTATGAGTGAAGGACCGATCCAGGAGGGTCGGCAAGAAAGGACTTGACGCGCCCGTTGGAGACGTCCTTGAGGTATCTTGTTGTTCCTGCGAGGGTGCCTCCCGTGCCCGTGGCGCAGGTGAATGCGTCTATCTTCCCCCCGGTCTGGGCCCAGATCTCGGGACCGGTGGTCTCGATGTGCGCGCGGCGGTTGGCGGTGTTGTCGAACTGGTTCGTCCACACGGCGTTTGCGCCGAGGGAGTCTGCGTAGCGCTTCGCCTGGTGGTTGTAGTTCTGGGGGTTGTCGAAGGCGACGGCGGGGACCGGGCGGACGTCTGCTCCGAGGAGGCGCAGGAGGTCGATTTTCCCCTGGGACTGGGTGTTGGGCATGTAGATCACGCATTTGTAGCCCCTGGAGCGGCATACGTGCGCGAGGCCTATGCCGGTGTTTCCTGCAGTCCCCTCCACGACCGTGCCGCCCGGCCCCAACAGGCCGCGCTCCTCGGCGTCTTTTATGACGTACAACGCTGCGCGGTCCTTTACACTGCCGCCGGGGTTCATAAATTCGGCCTTTCCGAGGACATCGCACCCGGTTTCAGCGGAGAGGCGGGGGAGGCGGATTAAGGGTGTATTGCCGATTGCGCCGACGAAGTTGGGGGAGATACCTTGCGCTGTGGAGACGGAAAGGGTGTGCGCTGCGGGGGGTTGGGCTTTTGCTGCTGTGGAGGCCGTCATTGCTAGACGGCGGAGGGTTGGGCGGAACATCTCGGCGGATGCTGTTGGGAGAGTTGTTGGCTTGGAGGTTGTCTCTACGAAAAGACAGAGGGGAGGGGAGTGGTGGTTCGTGAGAATTTGTGGTGTTGAGGGCTTCGCAACCACAGAGGAGTGAAAATAAAAGGGGAAAAAAACCCCAATTGGGGATCTCGAGCCGTGGGTTTTGGATACGTAATATCTCGGGATACTCGGGGTCCTTTTGAAGAGTGCACCAAGTGAAACTGGGGAGCAAGACCCAATATCTGACGAGTTTACTTGGAGATTTGTAAACATTCGTCAAAATGTAGGCATTGCTCTTGAATTTCTAAAGCCCGAGGCTAATTGCGTGATCACTGAAACGCGCTGAGGATGCCGAGCTTCTAGTGAATCGAATCACTGTTGCGCTAGAATATAGCGGCACCCCACAATTGGAGACTCTGGAATCATTGGGCCAATCGGGTGAATTCCCGCCCGGCAGGCTGCTTTCGAGAACCTGAATGTCCATTCACACTTTTTTTCTGCCATTGTTGTTGAAACTTTTCCCACCGCCTTTCGTGGGACAGTCTGTCAGCTCCAACCCCAACCACTTGATCCATTTTTAACACTCTTTCTTCCATCTAAAAGCTCACCTGGTGGTGTTTTTTGCTCCTTGTAGACCATGCCACCAGATCCTCTTCTCCTTGCCGATGACGAAGATGAACAATATGCATCCGAGGAGGACTCAGATTTTGCTCCCGACGAGGGCGGCGCCGCGGGCGACGCAGTAGAACCTGATGAGGATGATGACAGCGATGTCGCCGCGGATGGTGCAGGTGAAGCAGGGAGCAAGAAGCGGAAACGCGAAACTACTGGCCCTGCCGCCGACGGAGATGCCGATTTCGAAAACTCGGGCGATGAGGCGGTAATAAAAAAAGGGAAGAAGAAGCGAAGGAAGAAGGCGAAGACAAAGGATGGGGAGGGGGCTGCTGATGCTGCTGCCGGAGCTGCGGATGAAGATGGGGATGAGGATGAAGGACCTCTGATCAAGACGAGGTCTATGAAGGCTGTTGAGTAAGTTACAGTCCTTTTTTTCCCTCCCTTTTTGTACTTCTGAGTCTTCCAACAACATCCGGCGCGATGATGACATATTAGTCCTACGAGAGTACCTCATACGTCTCTGTGAACTTTTTTATTTTCAATCATGACTATCGACGGTATCTGAGCGCATCATCACAATACTTCGAATTTTCCATTTTATCTGTCCATATTATTGCCTACCATCATCACGCTAACACTCCTACGCTCTAAACACAGGAAAGCCGAGCGCAAGCACAAAACCGTATCCGGTCCCGTAACCGTAGATGTCAACGCCCTCTGGGCATCTATGATCTCTACTCCAATCATCCCTAACGCATCATTGAAAGCCCCCGCCGAAGACCCCAGCGCTGCCCATCAGGCCAAGGACCAAGATAAGGAAAACACAGGTCCGGGAAAGGGAAAAGGAAAAGATGGCGAAGAAGACACTATAACCATCAAGCGCGCCTATAACTTTGCCGGGAAAGTGCACACGGAGACAAAAGTCGTGGCCAGAGACAGCGCAGAAGCAAGATTATGGCTTGCCTCCCAAAAGAAAGAAGGTACTTCCACTGCCACCGACCCTGAAGCTGCTGACGATAATCCGTCGGCGACCCCTGCACGGAAAATTCGACGAGCATTCCGCTCGGCGTTCGAGCCTCTGGTGTCTCTAGGAGGAGGAGCAACGGTAGGGGCAGGGAGGAGCGATCTAAATCTGGGCCTGGCAAACTTGCTGAGGCAAAGAGAAGAGAACGCGAAGGCGGAGGCAAAGAAGATGAATACAGTGCAGAAGAGCAAGCTGGACTGGGCGCAGCACGTAGACCAGGAGGGCATGAGGGAGGAACTGGAACTCGCAGGTAGGAAGAAGGGGAATTTCGGCGATACGCAGGAGTTTCTTTCCAGGGTTGAGGGCAGGAGGGACAACGACGAGAGGAGGGTTAGGTTGGCTGGGAAGGCTTGAGTTTTGTTTGCGGCAAGGAAGAATTGATTGGGAGTCCTTGGATTGTAAGACTATTGCGCTCTTGTGTCGCTTGTGTACTATAATTATTGTGATACCCCTTGGCTTTTTTTCTGCAATGCATATTGTAACCATAGCGTTGTCCTCATTTCTTGGGAAACTGTATTATCCTCGTAGCTCCAGTGCTTCCTATTCACGATCTTTACTAGATTCTTCTTATTGAGTTGAGTGGGGAATGGAGTGGATGCTAAGTACATGCATATGACGACCCAGTTTATATTCTTAAACACCGGCAAAGTCCTTGCTTGCTAGGTGAGTACTTGAGCGAAAGGACCATGATTGTACGCCGTGACCTGTAGAGTGCCTCTCGGGAAACCCCACCGTCCCTTTGATATGGTATTTACACATGATATTTTACATCCCATGTGTGGGGGTTGTGTTGGCTTCTTTTCTTCTTTCGTCATTTACTGTATATATACAAGATCTTGGTTCCCTCGATCCGAAGCCCGGAACACCAACCAGACCACCAACCAGACCACCGAATCTACGCAGCAGCAACCGGTTCCGGTCCCTTATTTATCACCGGGAAGGAAATTCGTCGGGCTGGCAAGCACTGGGGCACCCTGCCTCAGGTGCTTTTTAGTCTTTTCATCTGGACGCCAAGTATTCTCATTCTTGTACTCCGTCTTGCCGGAAACCTTGGGCTCGGCGATGAGGCACTTCCAGATGTGCTTTCCGAGCGTCCCGTCCTTGGCAATGGGGCTGACTATGTCCACCTCGGCCTCGGCCCTCACGACCTCCGCAATGCGGCCCAGCTGCTTTGCTACCGGGAGATCCGTCTCGCAGATGGCCTCCGCGGCGTCTTCAAAGGCGCGCACGATGATGGCTTCCCACTCTAGCCTCTTGTTGGTGTTGCGCAGGTACTTTGTCCAGTTTGCGTCGAAGTAAGAGTCTTGGGGATGGAGACCGCCGAGCCCTTGCCCGCCAATCCCAGCCTCGACCTTAGGGTTGCGGGGGTTCCAGAGGGAGCAGACGAGGCCGCTCAGGTAGTGGACTTGCTTGAGGTTCTCGGCTTTGTTTTCTTCGGATATGTAAGGGAGCGGGGAGAGGATTAGCTGGGCGCGGAGACCGAGGCTCACGGCCAGGAGTTGGGGATCACGGGTGAGGTGGAACCTCTCGTTGCGAAAGGCCAGATGGGGTTGTTTTGCGATGGGCGAGGAGCCATGGTCTTCTCGCTCTAGGACGTCAACGTAGAGGCGGTCGCAACGGGCTATTCCCTTGGCGAGACCTTGGCCGTGATCCTCAACCATGCATTCCCTATATGTCCAGAGGAGGAAGGTAGATACTGGCTCGTGGGCGTTCATGTAGAAGCCTGTTCGAGTGGCGTGGTGCATGAGGTAAAAGAGGTCGTCAAGTCTCCTTTGCTGGCCGGCGCGGCGAACAATTTTTGAGCGGGTATCGGCGTGGAGAACGCGGCCGGCTTGTCGCAGGCCGACTAGGATAGGCTCGAGGTTTTTCCAATCCTCGGCTCCCTTGAAGGTGTCTACCGCTCGCTTGAGGATACTGTCGGCCGCGGGGACATCGCGCAATGATAGATGGCTGTACCGGACCGTCTCCCCGTCCAGCTCGATGGTTATAGGATCGTCCAGCAAACGATCCTTCTGGTTTGGGTCGAAGAGGAGTTTCCGCTGCGGCTGCTTTAGGTAGGAGGGTAGGATAATGTATTTTTGCATTTGGTTGAGGAGGCCCTCGAGGTCCTTGTTCCCTGTCTTGTGGAAGTGGATGGATTCGGCGGCTGTGCTCATGGGGTTGGAGCTTGGAGTTAGCTTTCTGAAACTACCACCCATTCCATCCCACCTCTATCCTCTTCTCAGACAGGTATATGCATCGTCAGGTATAGCTTACGTCGAACCTGTGACCTAGAGAATTGTCGTTTCTGTGTCCTCGTCGGTGCTGTCGCTGCTGCCGTCGCTACCGTCTTCCACGCCAGTGCACCCTGCGTGAGGGGCGCTATCAGCGGTTTTGCTGGCATTGTGGTGTGTCTGTGAGGGTGAAAGAGGGAAAAATTAAGGAGAAGGTGTTTGTTGGGAGTCGAAATAACTCAATCAGAGCCACATAACCACTGCGGCTGGTGGGTGTTTCACTGGCTACAGGTGCTTTTTCCCTGTCCGTGACCCCTCCAGCCCGATTTTTTTCTAACATTTTCGGGCCTCACCTGTTTTCCCCGGCGCATTGCTTGATTGGCCAGAGCTTCCGGTGTCGGCTTAATGAGATACCGAGCCAATCATACTGCTCAATTTGTTTTGCAGCTCGGGCCAGCTCAGCTTCAAGTTGTGCCGGGCCCCACCATCCGACCTGCTCCTACCGAAAATTAACAACGTCAAGAGCCTCAAACTTACTACCACAACCGAGGGAACTCCGAGCTCGGGTGGACGACGATTTCTCCCCCTCCGACCCTTTACAACAATGTCCGCCCCTCGATTACAGCAGCCCATGAGGCTCGCCATACGAAAGAAGCCATCATGTTCTCTCCCAATGACACGATACTATGCCACTACCGTTGAATCGGACACGGCGTCGACACGCACCGAGAGACCTGGCAAGGGCGGCGCTTGGGAGGTTGATGTGTACGGATTCGGGAGGAAGAAGGGTGATCCTTCTCCAAAGTGGAAGATGCCTCCCACGAGGGACGTCTCGGACTTGAAATTCTGTGCGTAATATCCAAAAACCCTCCTTGCAATGAAATCGTGAAGGGGGGAGTTGCAAAAGAGGTAGGGGAGAGAAGCAGTTAAAATGATGAAACAATTTCATTCCAATCATGATGACCTAGCTTCTTCGTGAAGACTAGGTAATGATATCAATTTTTTTTGTACACCTGAACCAAAACACTGCTTTTCTTCCTTACCATTTATACCCCCCTCACGTCCCTTGTACGCAATGGAAAGAACCCTGTGGCATGGCTAACAAGAAGCCCCTCCTCCCAGTCCCCCAACCAACGAAAAAGAAACCAGAGCCGCGCAAAGCATTTGCGGTGTACTCCCCACCTCCTCGCTCGAGACTGGCCATCCCGCCCAAAAACCCCCTTCCCCAGCTCGCAAGGAACGAAATGGACCGGCACGACCCAACGGGGGCGAGAAAAGCAATGTTCCGCCGCGATGCCCGGGACTCGGTCAAACCAGGCGACGTCCTCCGCGTGGTTTCGACGAAGGGAGAGCCCTTCGCCGGCGTCCTGATCAACTTGCGTCGTCGGGGAGCGGAGACGGCAATTTGCCTTCGAGGCAAGATGATGGGAACGGGTGTGGAGATGTGGTATAAAGTCTTTTCTACGAAGATTGGCAGGATAGACGTGATATGGCGCCGTCCCAAGCGCGCGAGGAGGGCCAAGCTAATGTACATGCGGAAGCCGAAGCATGATATGGGCTCTGTGGACCATCTCGTGGATGCTTGGTTCAGGAGCAGGATCACTGTCGGCAGGGCCAAGAACAAGGGACCGGAGAAGAAAAAAGTCAAGGTTATGAAGAGGAGTAAGGTCCGGGCTAAAGAGGCGGCGAGGGCTGCGGGCGTGAAGAGGAAGGAGGAGGCGGACGAGAGGAGGAAGATTAAGCAGGAGGAGAAAGACAAGAGGGCTGAGGCTAGGGAGGCGAAGATGAAGGAGAAGGCAGCAGCGAAGAGAGAGAAGGCTCCGGAGGAGACAACGCCGGAGAAGACAGAAGCGTAAACGAAGATGAGGATATGGACACGCGTGAGCCTTTGAAATGTGTATATGGGGACCGCGGCAGTGTGTCGTAACGTAAATAGCATATTCCCACGTGGCATTATGAAAGGAAATGTAGTATTTAGGATGGTTAAAAATGGAAATTACCCTGTTAACAAAAGAGTACCCGATGCGGTCCCTACCTGAATGTTGAACTGCGGGCTTTGCGATTACTTGCTCCCATTTTAGTGCTACTATGTTAAACCCTCCCAAATCAATGCTCTTACAATTTTGCCTTTTCCCCCTTTTCAGAGCCTTGTCCTTCCCCCTTCCCGACCTCAGCAGAGCTGTCATACCTCGCGCCTTCATCATCCTGTTCCTCAACGCTCAAGTCGGGGAGTCGCCGCGGCGTTATCCTACGGGGGTTTGCTCCGGGGACCAGGCTGTACCTGCCAAAGTCCTCGACGCCGACTTCGCGCAGGAAATCTTCGTCGACGAGCAAGCGGCCATTTACTTTCCGGGGAGGGGGAAGACAGGACGGCGAGGACGGCGTGGGAGAAGATGGAAGGGCGGCGCAGCTGGGAGCGGAACGAGGGGGAGGAAGACGTGAAGCGGGACGTTGCTGCCGATTCGATCGGCACGGCGGGCCAGAGGGAGGTTATGCTGAGGGAAGGGGCGAGGTTTCGGGGGAAGCCGCTCGCGTGGTGGTCCGTGGCGGTGGGAGAAGGGGATGATGGTGATGATGGTGATGATGGTGATGATGATGATGATGATGATGATGGGCTGATGATGACGGAAGAGGAGGAACGGGCGATATCCATGCCCAACCCCATGGTCAGGGCGGACATTGCGAATTTGGTCATTGCGTAGGGGGTCTTGCCACGGACGAAACGGGAGTAGATTGGTGGGCTTACTACTATTATGCGGCCTCCTCCTCCTCCTCCTCCTCCTCCTGCTCCTGCTTCTCCTCCTCCTGCTTCTCCTCCTCCTCCTACTCCTGCAGTTGGAGGTGATGATGACGCAGAATGAACTAAGTGAGGGAGACAAGCTTGGACGGCAGCGTATAGGCCGGTGGTGTTTACTGATTGCATCAGGAGAAATCTTGAGAGGGGCGTGCGGGAGACGGGAGCCCAGTAGATTGCTCCTGGGTTGTAGATTAGGACGTCGATTCGGCCGTAGGTCTGGAATATATAGCATGTGAGTATATCTATATGGGGGTGCGAAAGAAATGTAGTAACGCACCTCGACAGTTTTGGCCACCAAGGCGTCGATGCTCGCGGGATCGCGAACGTCCACCGGGATTGCCGTCGCGATGCCCCCGGCCAATGTGATTTCCTTCGTCACGGTTGTGATGGTTGAGCTCCGGGAGTTTGGGTCCGGTGGGAACTCATTCGGGTTGTCTGTGCCGTCTTGCGACGAAGGGGGTGGCGGCGGTGGGGAGACGGATTTGGATGATACCACGACTATATTAGTGGGTTAGTAGGTGGTTAATTAAATCTACACATCGGCGGATCAGGGGAAGGAAGGGGGAGAGGGGTTGCTTGCCAGCATAGCCGTTCTTTGACAGGTCGATGGCTATCTGTCGTCCCATTCCTCGGGATGCTCCTATGACGAGGGCGACGGGGAGGGGGGAGGAGGGCGATGATGGCTTTAGTTCCGCCATTATGTGTTTTTAGTGGGTAGAAAGAGAGTGTTGAAGAGAGTGGGCAGTATACAGATTGGTTGAGAATACTAACTACGTAGTCGTGTAGATTATTTATAGTACGTTAGTAGGTATTCGCCTTGAGCTCCGGTGTACTATAGTAAAAGCAGCCAATTAACAGTAACTAGTTCCTACTGCCTTGATAGTAGGTGCAGGAAGGAAAGGTGTTGACAACCAAGTGATTATATGTCCCATCCAACTTAGCAATGCTAAGCCTGGCCTTTGGGCGAACTGCTTAGTTGATTTATAGTTCCATCATCCTGAATAGCCGGACTGAAGTGTTTTTGGAGCATGTGACTATTATTCAGGCCGTCGCTTCCCCCGAACTGGTGGAAAGGTGTGTTGGGGACCCCAAGCTGTTACAGCTCGGCACCTGTAGACTTCGTGCGGCGCGATCACTAATCCTTGCTGTCGCCCGCCAATCTGTGCCTCGGCTTCTCGAAAGCTACTGTACCCTTCCACCGACTTGATATATCAAGCTTCATCGAACTCATCCACTTTAATCCACTCATAGAATCTTTCAATCCAAGCAGGACCTTTGTGACGAGCTCGGATATTCAAAATGGGCGGCAAACTCGACGTCTACCTGGACATTGGTGAGATTCCCTTCCGTGATGCACTTGGCCTTTGATAGCAGCAAACTAATAATCATATCGTGCACAGCAAGTCTATACAGCTATGTTGCCTTCGCATATCTCCAGCAACACACCTCCGAGCTAGCTGCTCACGGGGTAGAGATTGAGTATGTTTAGTATCCATCCGTATACGCCTACCTTCGCACATGGCCATTGCTACCGTCTTCATCCCTCGTTCTCCCGAACCTCGTCTCATCTCGCCTCGCTGTTCCTACCACCATCATGACCATCGCAATTCTTCTTGTGCGTGTGTGTGTACCCGTGCTCAAAGCTAACCCTCCCACAGATACCACCCCGTCCTCCTCGGCGCAATAAACGCCTCAACAGGGAACCGTCCGCCGTGGACCGTCCCCGCCAAAGCCTCCTACCTCAAACACGACGCAAGCCGCTCCCTCTCTCGCGTCTCCCTCCCCCCCTCCACAGCCATGCCGCCAGACTTCATGGCCCGCGCAAACACCCTCCTCCCCCTCCGCTGTCTCACCTACATCAAATACAACTTCCCCCCCCCTCCTTCGTCCACTTCCCCGCCGTCCCGAGACAAGCACCCCCAAAACGGCTCCGAGACGTTTGTAGCAGCCCTGGCCCAGCTCCTCAAATCCTTCTGGATCGACCACTCGGACCTGAACGACCCGTCCGTCCTCTCGTCCGCCCTCCTCTCGGCAACTTCCAACTTCGCCCCCGTCTTCGCCTCCCCGGGGCAAGTTGCGCAAGTAGTCTCCGCCGCGCAGAGCGACGCCACCCTGAAGGCAAAGGTAAAGGACAGGACCAGGGAAGCAGTCGAGGAAAAGGGCGCTTTCGGCGCCCCCTGGATATGGGCCACCAACGATGCCGGAAAAGGCGAACCTTTCTTCGGGAGCGATAGGTTTCATCACGTTTACCTGCATCTGGGCGTGCCGTTTACGGATGTTACTATTGTGCCTCCCGCTTCTCGGGCGCCAGGGGGATCAGGAGGGAAGACAAAGTTGTGAGCGGTGTCAGTCGTGAGTACCAGGCGAGCACGAAGGAATTGGTTGATCGTAAGGGGCATCTATACACACTGTGTATACCCGTTAGTAGCGTTGCAAAGCACGTAGCTAGTAGCTAGGGACTACTACGGCTTGCACGAACTTATGGTTTCAATAACAGCAGTATGTTATACTCCAAGTCGATTTTCTTTGCAGTAACTGACATCGCGAAATAAAATTGCTTCTGAATATATACGTGCAGCGCCCAGTAATAGACTAGGCAGTAGAAACTTCTAGTATTCTTCCCGAGCATGCCTCCCTACCACGTCTATATCTAATATGCTCTGCTTGCTTTGCTAAAATGCATTGTATACAAAAGGCCTCTCCAGCAGGTTTAAACCCAAAGACCGGTACTCCGTGAAGAAGGGGAATAAAACCCCTTTATAATAAGAACAACACCCTTCCTTTCCCCATCTCATTACAAGAACCTAGTAGCTGCGTAGCTGCGACCCCTAAAAACACAAACCCCTAAAAACACAAACCCCGCCGGCTTACTCCCAAGATATATTAGAAAATGCTTTACCGAGAAGTGGTACTGTTTTCTGTAATCTTTAATCGTTGCTCCAAAACTCCTCGCCAGTAACAAAAACATAAAGAAGAAAAATATGATGAAATGTAGAAATAGAGAACCAACATCCAAACTATCAACTCGCAGAGGGTCCATATACACCGCTAAATAAAACCAAGGCTAGTTTTCAAGGAAACTCACCCAGAGCATGTCTTGATTACCCCGTGGGAGTATGCGTTCCGTTGGTACCGCGTCATGCTCTTCTCTAGGTGCAGAGACCGCATAATTTATCCCCCCGGGTCCCCTCTTGGTGACGATTTAAAAGCCCGGAGAGGACACTAGGTGAAGATTTATCCTGCTGGGTGTACGGTCTGTCACTTATCTAAGCAGACTTCTCTTTGTCTTCAGGAGCCATCTTTCGAGCCGCTCTAGCCCCCTCGGCTGATTCCGTCTCAACCCTGGATGATGGACCTGCTTCCGGTATTGATGGGTTTCTTGGAGAGTCAACGGACTTGGTCGAAGATTTTGTTGATTTGAGCGAGCCGGCATATTTGGTAGGCTTGATGGAAGCTTTCTCGACCTCTTCACTAGAGGCAGCCGCAATTGCTGGGATGGCAGAAGCCTCGTGTGCCATAACCATGCCAGCGGCCACTGTTTTCTCTGCAATCGGTGCTCTGACAGCAGGCACATGGTCTCCGCCATCAGTCTCTTCAATCATGTCTCCAACAGCTGTGGTCTCCTTGGAGAACGTTGGTGCTGCAGGAGCTACCCCGAAGCCTATGGCCGGCACGTGGGTCGTAGTGCTAACATTTCCCCCAGGGTGGTACCCGCTGGAAGAGCTGCTGTCACTACTTGCTGTCTTGGCATCACTCAGACTCTTCACGGCTGGCAGTGTTTCAGCCCTCCTGGCAACCGGTCTTCGTCGAGCAACCTCATCATAAGGGTCCTCGTCTTCGGACGTCACAGGATCAGTGTTGGCTCTTCGAGGTCTGTCATATTGCGATGTATGAGACAAGTGGGATACGCTGCGGGTGAGCAACGAAGGGTCGACATGGGTGTGCAGCACCGTGGGACCGGGTTGCATGACACGCGAGAGAAGGGATGTGTTCGGTCGTTCGATAGATCTGGTTCGGCCGCGGATAAGAGACGAAGAGCGCAGGGACTGGAATCCAGTGGTGTGAGACATTGTATTGGTGAGACCGCCACCGTCCTCGACAACAGCAGCGTCCTCTTTCTTGTTTAGACTCTCGGAAGGGAGTAGAATGGCCTTGTCGAGTCCGTAAGGCAGACCACGATGGCGGCCACGGATCTGAAGTGCGATAATGAGTAGCTTTCCTACGGTAGAGAACTGTCCACAGAAACTCGGATCGGTATCACGGTAGCCAAGTGACAACCCGACTGTGCCGTACGCAGACACGCACTCAAACAACAGGGCAAACATGTTGAAGTCGGGATCGCCTGCCTGCAGTTTGCCGCCTTCGGAAATAGCCAGCAGGAAGTACGCCAAAAACAGGAACCACAGATCGAACGACAGCTGTCTGCGCAGATGGGCTCCGACATAGGAGGGTTCTCCATCACCGGTGTCGGCGATGTTATTATCACCGTAGACACCGAGAGATTGCTCTTCGTACACGTTCGTACGACGAATAGAGATGGCGATGGGAAAGATGGAAATGTACATCATGATCATGTACGACACCTGGACAGCAGGATGAAGCGAGCCAACACCAATTGAAGAGAACCCGGCGGTGCGAGTACACGTAGCTACGAACCAGCCGTTCAAGAATCGGAACCCGACAGACATGTAATCTAGGGTATGTCCCGGTAGATCTAGCAGAATAAAGAAGATGAGATCTACGCCGTTGAGGATGACGAGGACCCAGAACAGCCACCATGTTGCCTTGGAGGGAAAGAGGAGCGTAAAGCAGCGGCGCGGGTGGTCAAGCAGGAAACGCAACTCCTCCCAAAGCCCACTGCTGCGAGGAACAATTTTCGAGAAGAACCAGATCGTGATGCGGAGCATGATGGGGAACCCGGTGTTGCCGATAATGATGAAAAAGGACATGATGAGTAGCACGTATCTAGAGTCCGAGAATGATATCATGCTGTTCGGCGTCAGGGTGAAGCCAAGATCCTGGAATGCCGAGTGAGCCGTGAAGAATCCCCACCAGGTACGGGAAACGCCGAACGCCTCGACCTGCTCTCCGTAGTACGCGTTGTGCAGGATATACGGCAACATGAACGTGAGGGACAGCAGCTCGAAGCCCCAAAAGTAGCAGATGAGAATCAGGGCAAGCGTCTTGAGAGAGCGGTATTCGATGCCGCCGAGTTCGTCACGCTGCTCCTCGCTCAGGCCCACGAATTGCGAGTTGCGGCCCATTGTCGGCTGCCAGCTGAGATAAGGAGCATCTTCCTCCTCCTTGTCGCGGGAAAGGGCCGTTTTGACTGCATTGATCGTGTTCCGTCTCGCGAGGCCGATACCTCCAGCGATCTTGTGGACACCCTTCTTCTTCTTTTTGTTCTTCCGGGGTCGCAATGGCGAAAAGATAGTGTTTGTGATGGCCATGGTGTTTTCCATTATCTCATCGCGTTTACGTCCTTTGGGAGGCTCGTCGAATGTTATGGTCTGCTGCCTCGTCACTTCATGAGATTCCCGTTCGTCGTGCCTCGAGTGTTCGGACGACGAGGCCCCAGAGGCGGCCCGGGAGTCGATGCTGGTGCCACCACGGTGAAGCTCCTCATCGTCCTCATCCGGGTCGGGCCCATCCCCTTCGGTAACCACCTTGGGTTTAATTCCGCGCTCCACATCTCGGGGGTTCGGAATGCGAAGCACATCCTTGTCCTCCGGGTTGCGTTGCCTCTGAAGAATCGCAATGTGGTCCTCCTCGGCGCGCTTTACCGGAAGCTTGACAGAGTCGTCGGCTACACCGTCGCTCCGCTTGACGGTGTTGGCGAACGTGATGGCCGTGGTGTGCATATGGGGAACAGCCAGGCTCTTTGCATTAGGGTCATCCTTGAGCGTCTCATCCGAGGACGAGTTTTGTTTGGGTTGAGTTGGGGCGGCTTCTGTCTCTTCGGAGAGCAAAATGCCATCGTTCGCAATTCTCTTCTTCTTGCCATTGTGCATAACCCTGATTGTGCCAGGATCAACTCCATTCTCCAGACTCGACGGGTCGTTGCTCAGTTTCGACTTGCTGCGGGACTTTGCTATTGATACTCGATTCCGCTTGGCCTCATGAACGACATTCTGGAAACGCCTCTGGAACCAGTAGAGACGCAGAAACACAACCATGGAGTTTATGGCTATGGGGTTTGCCAGCCCAGCACATATGTAGATGACAACCTGGCCAAAAGTCGAGAGAACGTTCACGTTGACAGTGTTCAGACCAGCCTGCGTGTTGGCACCGCTGGCAAAAAAGAGGCAGTCGACGTAGGCAACGTCGGCAGTGTTCCCAATGGCGAAGATGAGGACAGAGGCAGTAAGGGTAAGACCGATAATCGAAAAATCTGTGGGAAATGTCAGAACAAATTGGCATATTCTTCCCTCCAGCCGCCGACTGGCCGGATACCTGCTAATTAAGGCTCACGGCAAGGCGATGATAAGACTCACAATGGGCAGTGATAAAGTTGAAGTGTGGTGACTTTGAAATGAAGGACGGCTTGAGGGCTTTGATCTGACCCCAGATCACAAGGGGGATATCCGGGGGGTGTATCATAGCTAGCTCCTCAGGGATGAGTATCTTGCGGGTTGGTGGTATAAGATGAAGGTGGATGCGTATATGTGCTGGTTTAAAAGGGTCTCAGAAGGCGATTATCCGTGGTCGACAAGATAAATCCTTTTTTTTTTCCGGCTAGATCAGATAAGGTCAAAAGAGGGCGGCGTACAAATACTAATAGTTGAAACGTTGGCCAACGGTGTCAGAACATGACAATCTGAGAAATAGTTGGAAGCCAGGAGCCACCAGGAACCGCGCAGGGGATTGGCTGAATTGGCAAAGTGGTGACCAAATATGCTGGGTGGATGCGCTGTGTCTTGGGTAGAAAAGATCACAGGAACATGTTGGCGGCGGTGGCTGTGGTCGGGGATTGCGTGAACTCTGCACTGGAGCTGCGAAATTCTCAAATCGTTTCTGGGACGTACTGTGACACTGTGCGGCTACGAGCGGAATTGGCGATGGTATGTGTGAGATTCGACCTGTGATTGTCGAATGGGGAAACGAGAAACAGAGTGCCGTGTCAGCAGTAAGAAGCCGGTGGTGGCCACGTCTTTCGGGGGAATAACTATGCTGGCAAATATCGTGACAAGGTGGGCCGGACCGGCGGTGTTGGTGAAAGAGTCGTGTGTCTGTCGTCTCTGGTGGTATCTCGAGGTTTCTCCTTCTGGATGCGATATCTATCTCGAGCGAACACTTATCGCCGATGTCCGGTCGTTGTAGAAATGACAGGAATGCCGGGCGGAATAGGAGAAATCCGGAATTTTGAGACAGAGCAGGAAGTGGTGAATGGGACTGTTGGTTGTCGGCGTTCAAAAACGATTGCGACCACTATGAAAGAGTTCGGTCGCAGATCGAGTCTGCCCTCCTATATCGATGCTAGCGACGAGAGAGATTTTTTTTTTAACCCCCCAGGAAAAAGTGAAATGCGGACGGACTGGAACGGCTACCACAAAGAGCCAGCGCCCAGAACAGGGTGCTCAAGGCACGGAAGCGAAATTGAATCGCAAGCTAGGTGAGCCGATGTTGGGTATTGCGGACGGATTTCTTTGTTGTTTTCGAGGAAGGAGATTTTTTTATTTTATTTTTTCCCTGGGAGCTATTTGAAGAAAAAAATAACCGATGCAGCAGCGTCAGCAGCAACGGACAGACGTGGCAGCGACAAGGGAGACAAGGTTTGCTTCATCCCTGAATACGGGGCCAGTCGTGTACAAGGTACAAGAGTCGAGCTGTAAAGTGCGTAATTCCACAGCACGCTAGGCGGCCAAGCGGCCTGCACAGGGTGGTGGGTACGGCGAAGTCAACCCGCCTCGACTCTCCCTGAGCAGCTACTGTATGTAGAAGATGCTGCTGCTTCGACGGCAAAATTCGGGTGCAGTAGTTTTGATGATCCCCCGAACTCCCATGCCGCAAAGACAGGCTGGCATCCGCCTGGGAAGGAAGTGATGGATGGGAACGGGTTGCATCCCTTCAAGATTGGCCAAGCCCCCCTCTCCACCCCTCCAGCAATCTTGAAGAATTCTATGGCTTTGACGATAGTGGTGTAGGGTAACGCACGACGGGTGGATTCATGGGTCGGTGTCGAGCGGCTTGCCAGTCTTTCATCCTCGCAAACTTTGGCTAATACCACTCACTTACTAGTACACATCCCTATTCGGGCATCTTTGGCTGCCCGGCACCGAGCTCCGGGGCTGACAGACTGCCATCCCGTTTTGTCAAGCAGTAGTATACAGTAGCTTCATTCCTAACTCAGGCCTCCGGGTCTTCATTACCCGCTTCAATGTGCAAACACAACCTAAACTTTATTGTTCTTGTTCGACTTCATTTCTAGTGATTTCCTTCTACAGAATATGCCAAACCCTTTGCCACTGTGGTGAGGTATCTTTGTCTTTCTGCTGCCCTCCATCTTGCGAGCATATCTATATCTGGGCGTCTTCTCGGTGGACAACCGCGATTTGGGATGCCGATGTTGCGACGCACTATCCATGTTTGTTTCTCCGTACAAGAAACGGTGTTGCTGTATGTTTTTGTGGGCGACTTGTCCTGCAGCAACCGTTGTTCTTCGTGATCCGTTTCCCCCCCTCTCTTCTTTGTGCTATCAAACCGGAACATCATGCAGTATCCTTTGACTTGCGCTAGATACCGGTATTCTTGTGTAGATTAAGAATAAAAATAAAAATAAAAAAAACCTCACTACCAACTTGCCAACTCATTTCTTCTTCCGGCATCTCGTGCCGGCGAGGTGTGGTGGCACAAACTTGACTTCGTGCTTTCTCGTCCATCATCGAGTCAAGCATCACCCACCACCCCAAGGCGCGGACCGGAGGCAGGCGTCTGTGATGGTGTTGTCTCTAGGCAGGCTCTAATACGCACACAATTTGCATCTGAGAATATTTCGCCAGCACGAAATATATCAAATCAAGCCAAGCGCGCAGGACGGGCGTGGGATTGAGATTGTGAGGAGGAGACGAGATGTGTTTGGCCAATGGCTCCCGCTGGAGCTGGGCTCACTCTGCAGGTGGCTTGCTGTGCGGTGCATTACCAAGCCGAACAGTGTTACCTTGTTCATGCCTCATCCTTGCGTGGCTTTTCTCGGTACCATCTTGACGGCTCCTATCATGTTCTTTGGATCGACCATGTGCTTCTGGGATAGCCGACCGATTTGAACCAGCCATGTATGTTTACTGTGGCCTCTTGCTTGTACCCCTTTGAAGTGCTTATCTAGCTATTTCGGGGAGACGGGTTTTCGGTGCTCACAGCTCGATATCACTCTTTCGGAAACTCAAGTCTCTGGGCTGTGAGAGTCTAAGAGCAACGCTTACCTGCCGTCAAATTCTATCACATATCTACCACAGGGTTATCATCATGTTTTGAAATTGCCCAATTGCAATTTGCTTTATCTCTCTCAACTTGCAGGAGGAGCAGGACCGACTTGAACGCACCGTCCTCGAGTCAAGACCCTTGAGGATATCGACCTGCAGATGCCTCTTTGAAATGTGAATACGACAACGGCAAAGAAAAAACCTTGCCGAGTTGTCGAATGGGTCAGTGTGGATATCTTCCGAATATGCCAGCTCCACATCGATACCTGCATCGCAAGCTCGGAAACCTACGGGTACGGGCCGAATAATGCTATCCTGGGCTTTCCTGGTTCGTCGTCCTGTTTATTACTTGTATTTTCTATGTCATCCGGGTACCATACATCCGAAACCATTCAGGGGTCCAATTACAACTGGAATTTTGTTTTCTTGCTCACTCACCTGCCCACCCTCCCCGAAGCGGCTAATTCCGGCTAACACCATCTAAGCTCCAAGCTCAATATTGATCCAGCACTCACACAAGCTAGTTCCATTTTCCCCAGATACCCCCCCGATAACAGCTTCCCCACCCAATGGTCCAGCGGGCGGCCTCCCAATATGCTTTTCACGATGGAATACTATGCCTCTTGAGGGGCTTGAGGGGAAGATCCAATGCCGCTACGCTGCATGTACGGACGTGCGATGATACCTACCGTGCATATCGTGTGGCATTATTCCAACTCCACAAGCAGCTGCGACTCGAATTAGCCCTGCTACCCTGCTACCATGCTACCCTGCTAGACGTAAAAATCAATTGGATGTTACGTATCAATATGCTTGAGAAACCACTGAGAGACAGAGGGGGGAAAACTGTCTCTCTCATTTAGTGCTTTCTGGTTCCGACTTATGTACAGTAGCACTTGAACCTCTGCTCTCAGTACACTACAGCGGCACAGTGCATGTCTACACAGTAGTACAATGGTGCCACGGAAATTTTTCGCTGCAGCACCCGAGTGCCGAGTTCGACGCACATGTTTTTTGTTGAACGCTGCCAATTGTCCGTGGTTCGTGGTGGTGCCGCCACAGCGTCACCGTGCAGAAGTCCAAGCCGTTGCCAAGTGTCCCGCCAAGCACCAGCTGCATGGCAAACTCCGATCCATTCAAGATTTGGGGGTTTGGCTGGGAGGTATTGATTTCGTCCATGCCACTTGCTCTTTCACATCAGCCTGGAAACGCCAAGGTTATTTGTATCATTTTTTTAAACCTTGATGGTGAGTAGTTAAAGGCCATGTTATTAAGTATTCTGATTTTATTTTTATTTTTACGCGTGGTTGGGGTTCCAGCGCTCGGAATTCTTATGCGACGAAGCGCTATATTAGATACGCCTGGTGGAAGTTTTACCAGTCTGTGGCTATCAGCGCGGGTATCATAGTCTACGAGATAGGAAAACAGGCCGAAAGAAATGATCCAGCGGGACAACCCGGAATATCACCATCTTTTCCTCCCCTGCCCTGGCTTGGGCACGCTCTCCTCTGCCAAAATAAGCTTTTTCCTCTCCTTGTCTCGGTCCACCTTCTTGAAGAACTTGGAGCTTGGGGCTTTCTTCCCTTTCCCACGGTTGGTTTCAGAGTATGCCATGTTCTGCCCACCCGATAGTTCGCCCAGACCACCGGCAGTGCGGCGAACTTTCCTCCGGAGACGATCGGACTTCTCATGGAACATGTCATCTGTCTTTTCGTCCATTGTCCCAGCCTTCTCGCTCTCCAGTAGCACAGATTGAAGCAGCTCGCGTCGCTCCTGTGGAGTGACAAACATTCGCCCTTCCATATCATTCATCCCTTGTAGTTCCGTAATAACTTTGAAAGCGTATCCTTGGTCGACGAGAAACGCCTGGCGACGACTGGAGTATATCATCTCATTCGTACTAGTGGAGACAAGCGAATAGAAGAACGCGTTGAAGCCCTCGTCGTTCCTCCGTTTTGCTCGAAGAATCCTGCCAAGACGCTGAGCTTCTTGACGGCGTGACCCGTACTGCGAACTGATCTGGATGAGGACAGTAGCTTCGGGCAAATCCAGGGACGTGTCTCCAATCTTGGACAGGAATAGTGTGTTGACCTTGGGATTGTGCTGGAAATTCTCAAGTACATTCATCCGTTCCGATTGCGGTGTGTCGCCGTAGATATATGCCTTCCCTAGGCCACGAGCGTATTTTTCAAGCGCAAAGATGTTGTCCGAAAAGACAATTATCTTGTCACCCCGGCTCTCGTGATACTTGATAAGATATTGGCAAGCCTGAAACTTGTTAGGGTTCATTGCGTAGATTAGTTCCTGTCGTCGATGGTGCTTGGCAGAGTCGAGATATTCCTCGTAGAACTCGGGCGACATCGGACACCACACCTCGGCACACTGCACTCTGGCAATGTGCCCTTGTTGGGAAAGTTCCATCCAGTTTGCCTCGTACAGCTTGGGGCCGATGAGAAAGTTCAAATCGTCGATTTTGTCGTCCTCACGAAGGAGAGTAGCTGTTAGGCCTAGCTTGCAATGCGTCTTGATCCTAGAAATGACCCTTCGGAAGATGTTTGCCGGCACCACGTGAACCTCGTCCATCAGCATTAGACCCCATTCACGCTGCGTGATGAAATCCATCATCTTTTTGGCCTCGTGCGAACGTTCGCGAGACATGGTGATCATGGAATACGTCGTTACAACGATCCCGGTGTTACCCTTGAACTTGGTCTTGTTGTCTGACGTGAATACTGCTACATCGGCAGGGTCGATATTGGAAAACTTGATGGCTTCCGCACGCCACTGGACGGCCGACATGCTGCTGGTACAGAGAACAATACACCCCTTCTTGATGGTACAGGCAGCTGTAATTCCGACAAGCGTCTTCCCGGCTCCACACGGCAAGACTATAATGCCACTCTTAGCCCGCCCGTTACCAAACATTTTACTCAGGCTCTTTTCCTGGTAGTATCGAAGGTTTATGTTTGGCCGGAGGTCGATCTCGAGATTGGCGTTAATCTCATCCCTGCGGAAGTCGTACTCTTCTAGTACTGGGTAGCCCAGGTCGAGACACAGTTGCAGGATGGTCTCGACGCTCGAATCCGGTACCTCAAAGGCAAATACTTGTTCCTCGTTGTCGTCATCGTCGTCGTCGAGGAGATTGGGCGTAGGAAGTTCATCAACCGAGCGGTTGGCAACTTCTTGGGCAGCCCCCCCAGCAACGGCGCCCGCCTGCTTCAGGCCAGCGGCATTTTGAGTACCGGGGATGACCAAGCTAGCCGCTGCAGTCTTCTCCTTAGAGGAGGATATGGACTGCTGGCGACACCCTACAGCACCAGGGTGCTGAAGAACCTTCTGGAGAACCTTTATTTCGGTACTTTCGAGATAGTACTTCGTGTTTTTCAACACCATTTTCAACTTGCCAAAGCTGGCGGTGAAGTTGTCGACGTATTTTACGATGGCTTCGGGGATGGGGGTCTTGCAAAAGCGATCGAGGGTATTGACTATGTCTTCTGGGCCGAGGCCGACAGAGACGGCAGCGTATAGGCTATGCTGGGTCATCTTGTATTCGTGAATAAACTGTGGTCGCGACAAGGGCTCTGCGATGGTAATGAGGAAGTCGGACGCCTGCTTTGCTAGGGGGTGGAAGTTCTCTAGGTAGATACGACCCTTTTGAGGGTGAATGTACAAGGGCCGGTTTTCTGCATCAGGCTTCATTGGCAAGTTGGAGAAATCGTTCGATTTTCCCTTTTTTGTCTGGAAGAAGCCTGTGGCCGAATCTTGGATCGCCATGTTCCCTTGGTCCGCAGCAAATTTGTCGATCGTCAGTCCTTGCATCATGTTGCGAGCTCGCTTGGTTGACTCTTCAATTCTCTCCTCGCCGTCATCTGGCTCATCGTCCCCAGGGGGGCTAGCCGATCGCTGTTTCTTAGCGACCGGGGCCTGCGAAACGGCTGAGGGAGGGTTTTTTCGTTTCGGAGGCATGTTCGGGGGGTGTGGTGTGGTTGTGAAAAGAATCTATATTGAGGAATGGAGGAATGCAGGCAGGAGACATCCAAGTAGTGGTGCAGTGGGCTAGATGAGTGTCACGTGACGTGGCAATATCCTCATCCTTGAACTCGAACTAGGCTTGAAGATGCAGAAGAGAGGCAACTCTTGAGTGGCCACTTGCTGCTCGCAAAATATAATCAAGATTTGTAAGTGAGTGGCGTTGGGGGCTGAGAAAGAGGCAAGCGTGTGACAAAGTATATGACTCCTCTAAACCTCAATCTAGTTATATTCACCACCACCACCACCAAAGCACTCCATATGGAAGCGTCACTGAAGGCATCATTGGAACCACTACTTGACGCACTACAGCAAGTATTATTGGAAGCAGTATTAGGAGTATTTGTAAAAGCCTTGGATGATTTCGAGCTGTGAAATGAGAGACGGAGAGAAAAAGGATTGGATTTTAAGCAGTCGTGCTTGGGCGTTTGTTCCATCGAGTTGGTCACTTTTTTTCTTCAAAACACACCCCAGGGCAAGAGCTACACCAGGCGTCTTGAACTTGAAAGTTCGTTCGAAAGGGTACTGGGACCATGTCCAACTCTTCCTAACTGTTGGAAGCTGTGGATCGCGCTGATATTGCGGTATGTTGAACATTGCTTTGTGGTGCAGCACATGTTGACTGTCGCATAGGGACTGTAATCCAAGTACACTTGTTAAAAATATGCACAATGAGTAACCTCCAATTCCGGGATTAAGTGAGGGAGGTGTATATTGGCTAGTCATTGCTTTTCAACCCTCCTCGCACTTGAATCAACTCTATCTCATGCTAGAACAAGATATCAATAACTGCATCCACCCTCACATCTCAAAAGACCTAAATGCTCCTATAGCTGAGGTATGCTAACCGTGACACCACCACTCCTGCTCCCCCGGGAAGATTATCAACTAAGCACTGGAACTTTGCCAGTAAGAAATGATCAAGACTTTTACACCTTCTAAAGCTCATTAACTAGATGCCGAGCCTCAGAAAAGAAAAAAATATAGGGAGGAAAAGCCGAGATGGTAGTCAGGTGTGGCATTGATAAGTTCTCAACTAGAGCCAGGCCAATTCTCGGCCTTTCAAGTGGTCAATGTGCAAAGAACGATGAGGTTGGTGCCAAGTTGGGAAACTGCAAGATACAAGAATAATAGGAGACGGTCGTGCGAAAAGACATGGGTCGAGTTGGAGTTGGGGGTTAACAAATGGAAATGCAAGCCTTTGCGTGTATAGAGTGGGAAAAAGTTTTGGGTATCATGAATTAGTGAATAGTGCTTGTGTCGAGGGGTATTCCGTCCAACAAGCAAAGCACAGCGAAGCCATCTTGAGCGCTACTGGCCGAACGAAGTGTGATTTTGGTGGGCGTCTTGAAGAATGTGCAGCACGTTAAGCTGACCGGCGCGATCCTCGCAGGCAACCTGGAGGCCGCTTCCGTCAACAAAATCCAGCACAACGCTGTTGGGCAGCTCCTGGATCTCCACATCAGGGACGTAGGGGGTGCGGAAATCGCTGAGGTGGTAACGCTTCACACCAGCCCCCATATGCTTCTCGGCCGTTTGGCCCCGTATTGTGCTGATAATCAAGAACCCCTGGGTATCCAGACACATGCTGCGACGCTTCCACAGCAAGTTGTCTGGAAATTGGACGTTCACCTCACCCATGAAGGCAATGATGGTCTGGGTCGAGCTAGAGCGGGAATCGGAAGCCTCCGTCGCGGCTACCTCTGAAGCATCCTCCTCCCGAACGGTCGGAGAAATATTGGGAGCTAGGTTTTTGCGTCCCCCAGAGAGGGACGCTGAGAGTCTTCTGATGAAACGGCTGGCACGGTTCTTGGACTTTTTGTCCTTCTCGTCGCCAGACCCACTAGCTTCTGTATTTACCGACGGAGAGAGTACCTCTGCGCTATTTTCGTGACTCAGCGAGGACCGGCGGCTGCTGATAGAGAGGCGGCGGGGGGAAAAGGTTTTTTGATGCGTAGATGGGGGTCTCGAGGGTGACCGAGATCCTGTATTAGGGGCCGGAGCAGATAGGGCGTCAGGATTTGGCGACTTGGCAGTCGAGTTGCGGCGGTCCTTGATAAAATCTCGAACAATACTCAGCGACGATCTCCGGGCCAAAGGCGCCTCGATGCCTCTTTCTGTTGACATGGATCGGCGCTTGTCTCGGGACTGGCGACGTTCCTGTATGGTTTCCTTTGGCGTCTCGGGAGTGGGGAGAACTTCCGGTGCGTCAGGCACAGACAGCTCTTGTGCCTCTGGCTCGGATTTATGCACATCCACAACAAGTGGAGACTGCTTGAGGTCCATGAGGGGGAAGTCGGCCGGGTCCTTCAACTCAGGCATCCGAGGGAAAGGCTGAGCCGGATCCCTAACAATCCGAGCCGTTACTTGGATGGACTCTGTGCGACCCCGGGAGGGGGGGGCTGAAGGTGTTTGCGGCGAATAGCCGTTGCTACCAGATGATTCAAAAACCGAGAGCCTACTTGCAACAGAAGCAGCTCGATCTCTTGAGGGAGAACCGCGGCAAGCTTCTGGTGAATTATCCCGCGACGCCTCTGGTGACGGGGAAAGCATTGAAGTTCGGTCAAAACCAGAAGGGGATCTCGACATCTCGCGAGCACTGCTGTTGTTCCTTACAGAGAAAAAGGCTGACGATGGAGCATGATTGCGAAGCGGGGGGTGAAGAGATTCTGTTGAGGTATTGGTTGCGCTCAGTTTCTCTAGGGCCTTAATTCGTTGAGATATACTAGATCCTATCTTGCTGGTCTTGGGAGCCAGTGATTGGGATGGTGGCTGCTGTGCCACCTTGTGGAGGAAGGCTGCACCTGTGGATACCGACCTCGCCGTGCTCTGGGTCACATCGGAGGGCGCCAGGAGAGGGCCGCGCAACGGTGTAGGGTTGGAGGCCGTCCGGTTGATGACCGGGCTGGAGCTGGTACTGCCGGGGGCAGCCTTTGTATGCGTAGGGAACACAGGGTTAATGGGAGACTTTGATACGGTCATGTGTGTAGCTTCCTGCAGCATAGCGGACTGAAGCTCCTCCATAAGGTCATCGTCCTCAGACAGGTGTCCTTCCGACTTGTCGAGGGGATTGATGTTGGTGCGGATCGGGTCCACATATGGTTTTCTCCTAGAATTGCCTAAAGAAACTGATCTTGCGTCCAGCTCAATGGGAGGGCTAAGGTTTGCCTTGCTTGGGGTTCGGCATTCGACAACCGGCTCCTCAGAGCGAGCAGCAGTGATGGAAGGCAAAAACTGGCCTAGGTTTGAAGATGTGGTCGGCGACGAGGGGTCTTGCGTAGAAAACTTTGACATTGGAATTTGCAATGCAGTTGTCGTGGGGCTCTCGGCGCCAGGGGTAGTCAACTCAGCAGCACTGCATTCCATTCCTGGGGCATTCTGTTCCCCGACACCTGGAATCTTGGCAGCAAACTTGGACACCGGCAGAGCAATGGTGCAGGGTGAAACAGGGGTTGTTGGCGCATCGATATTGGATTCTTGATCTTCGTCGCCTGCATCCGTCTCCCCGGCAACTTCTATCATCCGGTTTGCAGCCGGTTCGGTCGCAGCAACTTCAATTGCTCTGTCACTGCTACCCATCTTTTCTTCTATTTCATCCGTTGATTGACTCTGTGCTTCCAGGCCATCTTCAACGGCCGTAGGAGGTTCTGTTGCTAGGCTATTATCTTGCTGCTCCTTTCCTTCGCCAAATGGTCGAGCTTCAACAGTCTCGTCGGTCGAGTCCGATAGCGAAGATGGTTTGGTGGACACTCCAACTTCCGATGTTTCGGCGATAGGAGATGTTGGATGGGAGTCTGTTTGGGTATCTTCAGAAGTTAGGTCAGTAGCGGACGGTGAAGCCAGGTCGATTGCTATGCCAGAGTCAGCTTGAGAAAGCGAAAGCCTGTTAGCAAGTTCAGCATTTAGAACGATTGTTTCTGTTGCATCAACCTGCTGTCCATTGGCTGCCTTTTTGGGCTCGGTGCTTGACGGTCCCTCCGCTTGTGTTTCTGCGATGGTGTCTTCCTTAACAGGCTCTACAGCCGGTGATGCTGGCTGACTCTCCATCGCGGCCATGCGCTTCTTCTCGCGTAGCTGCATGGCCTTCATGAGGCGAGCTTTCTCCGGTGTCATCTTGTTCTCCTTGGTAGAGAGGGATATCGAAGAAGTCATTTTGAATGACTTGACGGAAATTCCTGAGCTGGTGGAAGGCCGGGCGGGTCCTCCACCGCCACTGGTGTGAGGGCGGGTAAGCTCGGGAGAGCTTGGCGTAAGCGGGGCCTCGGGGATTGGGATGGTTGTGGCGTTGAATGTGATGTCGTTGGTGTCCTCCTGAATCGTCTCCTCCAGTTCGTTCCTCTCCTTCGACTTGCCCTTCCGGGAAAAGATCTTGAATCCTGCGGGGAGAGCCGATATGGGACGGTAGTTGCCTGCCGTTCGGGGTCGGCTGTCCATCGAAGGCCTAGGCCCGAGTTTGACTTTTGGTCTGCCGTAACTGGAGTAACTGGAGTAGCTGCTGTAAATGTCTAGGCGGGCACTTTGGGAAGAGAGCCGCGGTTCGGCTTCAATAGTCTTCGCAGGGGACAATGGTCTCTCTGCCCCAACGAATGTAGGTGGGTCTTGCGAGCCAGAAAATTTTGTTCCGTCCGGAGAAGTTGCCAAATTTGAGTCCAGAGTTATTTCTGGCGCAATGGGAGTGGTTGGCCTCGAGGGAGTGTTCTCTTCCTCCACCACGGATTGTCTCTTGGTCGCACGCTGTTCCTCCTCCTCTTCGGCAATTTCCATCAACCTGCGTCTGCGAAGAGAGCTTGTGGATGACGAGGTGGAGCCAGATGCAGCATGAAGAGAGCAAGCGGCAGAAAGTTTCGTGTCCTTCAGCTCCTTTGCCTCGGTAATTTCGAATGTAGTGTCGTGTGGAATAAAGTATTCACAGACTGCGTTGAAGTTTACAGATACACGGGCTGTAGTTTTTTTTATTTCGGATTGTCAGTCTCTCTATTATTCCTCATGGCTTGGTCTCGACTCCGTAAGCCTGCCCCTGAGTCGCTGGTTGGGGTGTTGCCTGGGGTCAGAGGGGACGTAAAGAAGCAAGACGGAGATCAGGGGCTCGCAAATGCTTCAAAACCAACTCACCTTGGACAAGTCGAGAGCATCCTTGTGGAAGGAATTTTATTATGACGTTTCGTCTGCGGTATCTGAGGAAGCCATATAAAGGTGATATTTCTTCGTACTGGGCAATGGCGTTCCTTATTTCGACGATACCACCATTTCCACGACCAAGCAGGTCGACTTCATCACGGCTTGCATACTTGAGGAGAAACCTGTGGAAAGTGAGACAAGGTAGACGTTAGCAAAAAATCTGTTTTTTTGGGGGTGAGAAATGCAAGGGGAAGGCATGTCCTCTGCGTAAGCCATCTTGGGTCTCGGCTGATCTAGACAGTGACACCCGTATTTGCCGCCGACGAAGCCAATACGTGCAGAGAGGAAGGAGCCCCGGACAATACCAGACTCGGTGTGGCAGCTCGCGACAGCCCACTTCGTGCAGTGTAACTACAGTCTCCTGCATGTTGTCGCACTACCGCCGGTGCTTCTTTCTCTCCTAGAAGCCTTAGGGGCAAGTCGGTGCAACTTGGCCATTATCGCGGCTTCTCGTCAAGACACATTGCCCTCTGTGGAAGGGGGGCAGGCGCCCAACCCAAATGCAACGACAAAAATTCAAATATCGGGGATGGGGATAATGGCATACCATCCACCAGGTTCGGCAGAAGCCGTCTCGTGTGCCTCCTTGACAGACGGGCCGTCAAGCCCGTTTAACGACATGGTTGGGTAACTTTGTTCTCGAGTTTCGGCACGCTGTGCTCTTGCTTCACATCCAGAGAAATGAACTAAGCCCCGAGGGAGAGGATTCAGTGTGCAAATGTGGTGGGAGGCGAAGGAATGACTGTGGCCTCGGGCTAGCTCGCCGTACGAGCGAGACGAGACAGTGAATGGAGCACGAGGCGGAAGGCTAGATTGGTGCTCCAAGAGATCAGATGCGACTTAAAATCCAAGATTTGTACACTCTTCCGTCTACTGGGCGCTTTTCCGAGTCGCCTTCGGCCTCAAATGACTGCGGCCAGCTGCTGGGGCAGCGCTCAGGTTGGAAATCAAGACAGGCTACTCTCTTCGAGGTTGGTGCCGAGCGGCTATCGCATGAAGAAGCATCGGGAACAGAAGGAGTCGGGGCGTGTGTGATTAATCTTTTTTTTTTTTAATTTACGATGTTGGAGCGAGGGCGTCGGAATAAACTTCGGCAGCTACGGGATACTCTGCCAGAGATGTCAGTGGTTTGGATGCACAAAAGCGCCTGAATACGTGGTGAGCACTGGTGGTTTGTGCGGCCAGGTCTCGGTTGGAGCAAGAGAATATATTCAATATGTTCCGGCAAGGGAGGGATCGATGTACAATGCACCAGGGCAAAATAATAGAGACAAGAACTAGAAAAGAATCGAAGGGTCAAACAACATAGCAGAAGCGCATCACCGTCGTCGTCGCTTGCTCTCCCTTCGAAAGGGGGATTTGGGGGGGGAGATGTCAGCACCAAAAATGGGAGAACTGGAGAAAAAAGGGCGGGTCTCGTAGCCCCAGTGCACACTAGGGGCAATGGGCAATGTTGAATGGGGGGTTGCCGCTACATTTTTTTTTCTGGGTAGGCAGGGAGCTCTGGCCACTCAGGATGCTGCCCATCCACCCTCCGTCGACAAAGTCTTGGCGTGCGCTTCTGGTCGCTCTTTGTTGGGAAGCGACCCGGCTGAGAGTTGGAGGGCTCAAATCCCAGGGCAGGGCAGGAGCACCACACTCTCCCCCTCTCTTTTGCGCCTATGTACTTATTTCTCCTGCAGGTGCCGTGGGTGCTGCAGGAAGGCGAAGGGAACTTGGAAGGGGTTCTTGCTCCGTTGCTCGCCCAGACCGGGCTTCTATCCATCACCTCGCTGGCTGTACCTATTAGCTACAATATCCGTATGGACATAAACTTTTGAGTTTGGACTCCTCCTTCCCGGTGGTGCACTGCACTGAACCATCCGTTCCCTGCAGCTTTTCCTGGTTACCACTGCTCAGCATGATTGGCGATGTACCCCTTGTACCGTGCAGTAGCTCCCAAATTGGTCAAGCCACTCAATTTTTTCCCACCCAAATTTCTCATCCCTATTTTCTTCCTCCTCCGGCTTCACACTGATCTCATTTCTCCTATGACAGCAGCGCGTCACGCCCCCAAAGCATCCAGACGATGTCTTGTCCTTTCATCTCGCCAGATATTGTATCATCTGGCTACGTGCCTTGTATGTGACCGTCAATATTCGGCGTCTATCTATAGATGGTGCAGAGTACGGACGGGATAGCCAAGTGGTAGCAAGTATTGGCCGATGGCGGCAAACAAACACGCGCATTGGCAAGACTGATCACACGTTATGATCTTGCCATAGCAGGACCCTTGGGTATACCAGGTAGTTGAATCTATCTCCCCGGTCTTATCGGATTCATCTTATCCCAAGACACGAGGGAACACCACAGCGCCTTCCAGAAGCCGCTTTCTGGCTGTGGACTTGCTCTCCTTTCCAACGCCGTTGAACAATCAAAACAATGATGCACATGCTGCTTATGGCCGATGGCGATCTGTGGCGATCAACCTAACAAATATTGGATAGCTACGCAACAGCACTTACATTCAACCATCGATGTAGCCTAAGAACCAAACCTACGATACACATGCCGAGGAGCTGACCCTGTTTATATGCTCGTCGACAGTGGGCTCGCGATCCATCTGCCTTCAAGCCACTCCAAGGCACTATTTTGCATTATCAAGATAATCACTCGCAATTGATCGTCCTCTAGCAGGCTGCAACACAGACAATACAGTCGGTCGGTCGGCCGTCTTGTCTTTCAAAAAGCATGAAAGACGGGTAGGGTGGTATTTTATGCAAGCGCTCGGATGGTCCCTCATTCCTTTCTGATGCGCTCGGATCGCCACAAGGGAGCACGTTTCATCCTTTCCCCCCATTCCACACCCTCATCATTGCCGTGCTCTTCCCCCCCAAGCTCGACCCCATTCATGGTCCATCCGCCCATTGCTTGTTCTGTGCCCCCGACATAACGATAGAGCTTGAAAACTTTGTCAGACTTGGCGGTGTCGTTGTTGTCTTACCAAAGGGATTCGACCGGTCAAGGATACGAGGCTTGTAAAAATTATACTGGGAAACCAAGATGCTTATGAGACCGGACGGACACACGCCGGAAGATTAATTGGGCGGCTTTGGAGTCTCATCTCATCTCTGCGGGGTTAACACAGTTTAGGTATGTACAAGCTGAGTCTCTCTGTGCGTGTTGGTATCCGTAGGGGAATGCATATAATACCTTTGCGAGGCCGGCTGCTGGGATATCGTTTTGGCTGATGTTTCTTCCAATGATCCGGACCACGGTCCCTCCGAGTCTAGTCTCGCCGGCAGCCTCATTCTTGAGCAGCCGCGAAGTCACATGATGGTCTATATTGGCCGCTCGCGACCACATAGATTTTCTGTCAGGACAAGATCACTTTTCGGAAATTTAGACTTGATTTGTAATGTTGGTGAAGATGGTGAAGAGATTCTACGAGATCTGGTGATTTCTACTGGCAAGGAAAGATATCAAGCTGTCTGGTATTGGGCCACATGAAGGGAATTTATTCAGTCCAGGTTCCATTCATCACTGTCCTTGGATTCATCGTTAATATTATTATATATAAAAATTAAGACCTACTACACTTGGTCTCTTTGTCTTTCTTCCGTATTTTTCCACGATTCTACTAATTATCATACCGTGCTATCACATAGTATCCGAATAGTTCAGATCTGCATCGCCCGACAGGACAGCGTGAGCCGGTGCAGGCCAGATCTTCTGGTGGTGCCTTGTTCTTCTAATCCAAACAGAACGGGGACGTGAGGGTCAAGACGCCTAGTCATGGGGTTGAAGCGGTGGTACGCTCGAGTGAGTCTGCAGGAGGGACACCATTAGGAGGAGCCTGCGAGCCACGTGGTGGTGGAGGGCGCCTCGCCACCAGAAGAGGCGGTCGACGCGTTGATTGTGTATTTATTGCCGGCGGAACTAGGGGAAGGGAAAGGAGGAGATGATAGGAACTCGCCGTGCGCGCGTAAGGTCCGTTCGGGTAGAGGATCTAGATGAATGAATGGGGTAATAAAGAAAAGCGCAGGTTATTAATTTAAAGGAACCTAGGGGTGAATTAATACTTAATAAAAAAGGAAAATGGATATAAATAAGGATTTAAAAATAAAATACTCCAATATTATATAATTTGTAAAACTTTAATTAATTATAATGGTTGAGAATACGTAGTGAGCGTAAGCGAGCGAAGTATTCGCTTTTTAAAATTATTAAGCCCGTAAGGGATTATTAAAAGTTATAGGGGGGAACTGGCTTAAAAGTCGAAAACTGTAAAGTGCTTCCTAATTAGATGAAAAATAATATTCTAAAATAAAGCTTTTTAAGGTAGTAATATACAAGATATATTCGATTTTTCTAATTATTTTATAATATTAAAAACCCCTTATTATGAAGGGCTGAAGTCACGTCGAGGAGCGACGATAAGTGCTATAATAATATGTATATTCGATTTACGAGCAGGAAGGAAGAAGGGAAAGAAGGAAGGGCAAAAAAGGGGGATATGGTTTATAGGGAGCGTTTTATACGTATCGGTCTCGCGGCTAGCCCGCCGTAAGTGTATATTATAATATAGGCGGGCCTATAATATTACTCCTTTTTTTACCCGTTTTACACTATGACGGCCGCGCCGTTAATATGCTGCCTTATGGTATAATTATATACCGGGACCCGTAATTTAAATAGAATCCGTTATCCCCCTTGCGTAAAGCACTTGCTGCAAACGCTACGTGTAATTATTATAAGGGCCATTTTTCGGCCGCCTATTACCCTTTCCCCATCCTTTACTATAATAACAACCGTAAATTACCCCCCTCTGTTATAGGCCCACCTATACCACTACCTACGTACACAGCGGGCTAGCCGCGGGACTGATTCGTATAAGACGCTTCCCATAAACCACGCGGGGGGGGGGGGGGGGGGGGGGGGGGGGGGGGGGGGGGGGGGGGGGGGGGTGTGGGGGGGGGGGGGGGGGG